>JAHZMW010001250.1:0-34807 GCA_027743745.1 Alloscopus bannaensis | reverse complement strand
CTTTTGATGATTGCAGATAAGGTATGTTTGTTTCATAAAGTCCACCCTTAGTCTCGCTTCCATTCCGGTTTGATATGCTTTCAGCAACCTGTCCCAAAAGACCACAAAGCATATATTTCTACGTGCAGTGCAACCATGAACTATTTAAAGTCAGAATTAGGTAAATAAGTTTGTCGTTAGAAACACACACTTGATGTTAAACGCGTTTCTGAAAGGCGAATCGTTTCCAACAACGTGAGCGTTTCTCACAGGCTGCTCACTCAAGGATACGGTGGACACAGTATTGCATAAATAGTCCTGCTCCAAGGTTGGAAGGAAGATGCGAAACTCACTGGAGCTCGTCACGAGTGCAGTCTTGGACAGGAGGAGATTTGGAAACTCAGCCTCCACTGAAACTTCTTTCGTTTCAACTCCAGCCGAGTACTGAAATATGGAGAATTATACAGAATTTCTTTCCACGTTCAGTAGGAATGAGGTTGAAGTCCAATTGAAACAGCTTACCTGCACAATCAACGGTTTGAATACTGGTGTGTATTTGTTTAAAACGATTTTGAATCCCGCTTGAATCAACTGCGGAAAGCTTGTTATTGCATTAAACTTAACGGCCAGTATGGAAGTTAGGGTCGATGTATAGCCTCCGTGAATGACAAGGGAGCACATGAGCACCACAAGTAATGCTAATCTAAATGATACTCTGTTCAATTCGTACCAAGCTGGAAAATCTCCTAAAAGTGAAATTAAATTTATGCGTATAGGTATATACTGACAATGAGTACAATTTCAGTATTGTTGTTTTTGTCTACCTTTGAGGCTACAAATTCCCAGAGTGTGCCATAGCGCCCTGTCTAGACTACTACAAAGCCAGCTTGAGTCAACACCGTTCCGGAAGTAACGACTGTCTAGGAAAAATAAGCTGATAAATATTCCAAAAATTGTTACACTTGCCAAAACAATGACGACCAACGAGGTGCGAGTAAATGGCTTGAGAAATAGCGGACGATGAACCTCCCGACTTGGGGGCTGCACGAAAAACGCCAATCCTTTTCTAAGAGTAAGATTTAATTAAACTTGAATTAATTGCTAGAGACAAATTGGTGTAAGAAAGAATGGGTTCTAAATGAATGCATACAGACGGTCGTAAGTCATATGCATTTGCATGTGAGACTATACTTCATTGAAACGGGTGGGTGCAGGAATTTGACTCCATGCGGACCTCTGATACGGTACAAAACAAACTCATATTGTCCTATACTGAACTCTGCCTGTCGAGCATTGAGCATTTCCACAAATCCCGAATTTTCCAATGTCCCATCCGATTTCACTGTCATTGTTTTGTTGCTACTCATCGCTTTCTCTCTGAAACGACAAAGAGTTGTATGTTGTGACAAGGTCTCGTCACTGGGTTGTCTACACATTCACTGCCATAAATTACGTGAAATTGAGGGAATCTCGCAGGTATCGGTAAATATCAACGTTTGGTCCTCCATCGAACTCAAGTGGATCGTCCGGTTTAAGACGCGGTTTAAACCGTTTCGACACAAATCCGGGCACATCCTATGCGCATGAGATTAGAATGAAATTATTTTAAAATTGTAAAAGTAGACTTGTAACTTGTATTTGTTTTTATCGCCAACCAGTGCCACAGCCGGTATAACCTCAAGGTGAAAATTCAATCTTCGAGAGCTGATGTCTGTTACGGCAAATGACAACTGTTCTAAAATATTTTCATAATCCAAACGCAGCTGCGTATATGTTAGTTTGGTTTTCACACGGGCAAATTCAAAACTAGTTTTCAAGTCCGCCATTCCAGAATCTAGTGCATCCGAATTAATGTGAAAGACGAACAACTCCTGAGGAAATAGAAGAACGGGTTCAATTTCATTTTTTAATGTTTCTACAGGAAAGTTTCTCGAAGAAATCAGCAAGACATGAAAGGTTGGCTGTGACTGAAGAGGCGTGTGAAAGTTGCAAGTTGACTTTCAATGCTTCCGTCATCTATTAAAGTAATCGCTTATTATAGAATTTTCTAAAAATGAAACTAACAAGGCTTTGACTAAACTAGTGACTTGTGCTTACTTGATTAATAGTTTTAATAAAGTCTGATGTACTGTCCTCCAGTCCAGAAGCGAATTATGGGACTTTTCTGTGTAACATTTCTTGAAACACAGTTATCATAGGCAATCGAAAATGAGGAAAAATGACGCGTCAAAATATCCCCCAAATATACTTGTGAATGGGACGTGTGATCTGAAATTTTGCAATGTGACCGTGGGATAGTTAATAAGATTGAAATAATGATGTTGGCAAGGCTGCAAATAATAATAAGTATTATTAGTACAATGAACTGACCCGTATGTAGAGAAATGACAATGTCCATTCGATGAAAAATACTGGGATCACCCACAGTCTTTGACATTATTAAAACGTTTATATAAATAACAATTGCTACTTTCTGATAGATCATCTTGATGTAACTCATATTATCACCGTATGGGTTACATCAAAACGCACCCTTTGCACTGTCGAACATTTCGGGGCCTCAAATGGAACTGTCGTACATTTAAAATGTACAAGTCATGCTCACTCACTTTGGAATCGAGTACCGTTTATTGACAAACTATCATTAAGGTAAAAATTACGCAGCACTCAAATTTCCGAAGACATACAGACTGTACTTGTTGTTTATCATTAGTGTATTTCCTTCGTCTACTACACTTCAGCGAGCAGGTAACGGGGTACGGTAACCAAATAGTTACGGGTGAAAAGTGAAAAACTGCCAAAAGGTGCAATCCAATTCTCATAATGGACTTCTCAAGCTCCTCAACTTGGTGAGAGCTGCACTTGGTTATGTTGTTCACATTATTGACTGATTTACTCGATGCTCACAAGTGGAAATTAAAAATGAATGAGCAATGACATTTTCTCCGACATGCTGTGTGAAGAGCACTTGAGGCATTAATAATAACATGCAATATTGGTCGTAATAAATTCCATATGGGTTCATGTAAACGAATACATCTTCTTCACCAGGAGCTGGCACACATTTTAAAAAGCCTTCATTCCACACACTTTCCTCAGTCTTTCCCTTGTGACATCACACACAAGTCTTCCACTTATTTATTAGTGCTCGTTAATCCTCTCAATCCTTGAAATAAACGACGTCCGAAACAGCAGCACACACACCACGTGAGCCTATCCAACAAAGTCTCTATCTTGACATTATTACAGCACTTCGTTTTCATTACTTTTTGTTCTCCCCAAACCATACATCACTTGGGGACCCACAATTATGCGTTTTGCACAAGGAAACAGAGCATTTCTCCCAATTCCTTTGCCAACTGCCGCTGGATTGTGTGCCATAATTTTCCCGTGAATAAACTTCCCTGCATTTCTCCTCGAATTCCGGGGGAAATAAGCTGACCCGACTTTTTATTGCCATTGTTCGCTTGAATTATTAGAAAAATCTCTTGCACATACGCACATCGAGTCGAGCATAAAATCGGAGAGGGAAAGAACAAAGGAGATGAAAGATGTGAGCAGTAATAAAATGCATGCACGTCATTAATGCGCGCAACTGCATACCTTTTCAGCTCGCAACTCTCGCGCTTCTCTTCCTACAAAACTTCGGCACAACAGTACCACACTTCACAGGGAAACGCATTATTAGCTTTCCATTTTTTATGAAAATATTATATCGCAGCACATAAAATATCTTCACATATTCCTCGCATCGCACAAGAAATATGAAAATTGAGTGTGCGCATATGAAATTTCACGAAAAAGAAATAAAAACAAGAGAGCGAGCGAGAGGGGAAGAATAATGTGAAACGGAAAATCATAAAACACACATATACATACATGTGGAGTAAAATGCGTTTTTACATAAATTACACAATGGAAAACTCCTTTTTTATTTAAAAAAAATATTGAGAACTCGTAAGTGCGTAGTGTGTGACTCACGCATAGTGGTGTGTTTTCAAGTGTTTGACTTTTCACGCAGAAGCTGCACAAAGTCATAATTTTATATAAAAAATTGAACCCATTCCAAAAGCGGCAATTTCAGGGTAGCTATAAAAATACTGACAATGCTGTAAGGACTTGTATGTTGACTTTAAATTTTTAAAAATAAACTCAAGCCCCAGAGCCCATTTCTCTCTCACATCTTTTGCGGAAACTAATATCTGAAACAACTCAATGTGAAGGGGGAGTGACTAAGTGGGGACCAGAGTTTGTGGACAGAATCGAGGTCTTGTACTCTCATTTACCCCGCAACCTTGAAAATTTCGGAAAAATGCACATAAAATTTCTGTGCACCCATTCTCGATTCTATTCATGCCACAAGGAAGTTCATAAATTACATTTTGAAAAAATTGCATTTTGCATTCACCGTCGTTCCTCTCTCTCTAGTTCGCTTCACTCTCATTTTTTCTCCTTTTGAAAATTTATGGACAGCGGTACTTAATTCGAGATTCAACTTGAAAAAATTCGATCCTCTGTGAAATATTGCCTTTTCTCTCACTCGAATAAAACGTGTAATTTGATCTGTAAATGTAAAGTAGCGGAAAAAGAGCAGTACGCCGCGAGTACTGCTTTTTATTTGTAGAGCCCCGATGCATACGAATTCTGCAGTGTGAGTGATGGGATGTATGCTGCTCTGCTTTTCCGCTTTGTTCAAGTGAAATGGGTGAAAATGAAAAGAGATCGGTTTTTCATCTGCAGTGTGAGTGATGGGATGTATGCTGCTCTGCTTTTCCGCTTTGTTCAAGTGAAATGGGTGAAAATGAAAAGAGATCCGTTTTTCATTTCCTTTCACAAGAAGGAATCAAAGTGTTTTTCGAAAACTGCGATACGTTCATGGACCTAGTGAACTCGTAACGATTGTGAATGGAAGAAGAGAGCGACTTTTTTTTATCTAAAGTTGCTCCTCCGCGAAAGCGAGATATGGAATCGAAACACAGACGGTAAAGTGATATTGTGTTTCGCTTCTTTCAAAACGTTAGCCCATCCAAACAAAATGTGACACACACACCGTATATCTAGGGCCGTTGTGTATAGGCACAATCCACTTTTTCTCAAGTCTTTCAAGATTTATGTGCTGGGAAATGAAGTTGGACTTCCCTTCCTTTGAAATGACTGCCATATCTCTTTTTCTCCATTTTCGCCTTACAAACTGGAAAAGGATGCGTGTTGTAAGCGAACACTCTTTTATAAATGTACGGACGCATTTAAAGTGTTTGTGCGCCCGCACTCAACATAAAGATAGTGACACTTTTGTAAGAGACGTTAGAGAAAAAAAGAAACGTTCAATTTACGGATGACCTTTTTTGATGATGTACTGTCCATTATTTGTTTGAGGAACAGAGAAAAGGCCCAATTCATTGTAATCTCCAAGTCGTCATCATCATCAGCAAGGATTGATAATATGTCATCGAAAATTATCGGCTTGTTCCCATTGTCGCCCGCGTCCACCCCGTGTCAACCTGAACCAATTCTTTATATGCTCGATACAAATGAGAGAGAAAAAAGGGAGAGAAAAAAACAACAAAACTACAAAGGCACACACACAATCTATGTGATCAGATTTAGAGCATTTTATTTATTTTGGATAAGAAGTTATGTAACTAAAGCCATTTCCCTTGTTGTTTTCTACGAAGTTGGTGTGCCACCACCAGTGCAGATACACACACTGTTGGTAGTGGTGTGACATGAAAAGATAAAAAAAAGTTTGTTCAAAAAGCATAGCGAGAGAGTGAGGGGGAAGTTTGCTCAATTGAGCTCAACAAGATTTATTTGTTTACACTGTCAGATTTTTCATAGTTTTTCCAGGCTCACATTGCCTACATACGAGAGAGAGAGAGGCACGTCTTTAACTCACCGTGGCTGACCTTTTTCTCTCTTCCTCGTAGATACATCATGTGGATGTATGTGTGTGTACAAAAGTGCACAGTAGCTTTTATGCATACTACATTTACTAACACTCCCATTAATCACTTTACACACAATAATTTCTACTATTTTCTCTCTCGCTTTCGATGTGTACTTTATTTCGCTCCGCTTCCTTCATTACATCAGAGAGGAACACAAAGCGTTACCCAATGTGCTTTTTATGTGTGTATGCATGTTGTGTGTGATGTGGTTTAATTGAATTACGCATTTTTCACCATTTCTGCATGCACACAAGTTTCACGGGCAATTTACATCAAAATCAGCAGCACCACATTCTCTCGACCCATTCCACGGATGTGTGTGTACAACATATAAATACACTCTTATGTACATACACATTTTGTCTATCGTGACAGCTTTTGGCCCCCTTTTGAATGCTTTTAGAGGGGACAAGGAAAAGTAGGTGTAGAAGCAGTGACTCTGACAAATCTCAAGTGATAACAAACTTTGCTTGATCCTCTTTTTTCATTTTATTTAACAAGCCTTATCCGCTGCTGTTACGTGCTGTTACGATGTTGCTCCCTTCTTGCTCTCTTGTCTCTCTGGTCCGATTTGATTTTTTTCAGGGACCTTTTTTATTGATTGCTCTACAAATTACTTCTCTTACATCTCTGATGTCTCTTCTCCCCCTGAGGGAATGAGAGCTCGACTAATAAGCTACAAACCAGCAGATGTACCAGAGGGAGATAAAAGGACATTGATTATTATTAGGACGAAGGAAAACTCCCGTTTGAATTTTAAAGTAGTCTCGTGAGACGGCAAACAAACGAGCTTCAGAGTTTGTAACGTAAAAATTTGTATTCAAAATCTTGTCCTCCTCGAAAGGCCGGAGAAATAAATGTGGTTGTAGTATGTGTGTGTATGTGTCGCTTTTTGAGCACTCAAAGAAAATGCTTTATTTCCTCATCAAAATTCCCCTTCTTTCAAAACAAAGAAGAATGCCAGTGCGTCAGCTCACAATGTTTCTCTTTTTTAAAGTGAATTAAAAATCAGCCCTCTCAAGTGAGAGCAGAGAGACGGGAAAAGTGATAATAGCGTTTTATAACATGGGAGCTCGTTAAACTTTGCATGACTTGATTCACAATCACATCACACACACACAATTTCAAAGTTGTAATGAATCACCGACAAATGCTCGAGACGGAGGAGGAAGGCGAAAGACAAAAGAGTGCCCTTCAAACTGATAAAGCGGTCCTTTAGTCGCGAGGCGCTCACACATTTATTTAATTCGCATTTGAATTTTTTAAATGCGTCTTTGAAAAAAAAGGATGACGGGAGCGTAGAAAAATATTGTGTGATGCTGAACACACAGTGCAATCGACAAAAACACAAAACATGTGATGTGTATATTATGTACCTTTACAAAGTAGCATCTTCTGTTTGCAAAACTGAGGTCCTATATGAGAGAGAGAAAGATGTTGTGTTTTAGTGTGTATACGCGAGAGAGCATGTGTTTTTGTGTGTGTACTTTTGAAAAATTTATGAGTTGCCAGATAGAGGTTGATGAATGGCTCTCAAGATATCTTTATTTATTCATCAGTCCAACATGATAAATGCTTTCTAATAGCTCTTTGAAAATCTTTTCTGCAGAATCTCGCTACAACCGCATCAAGCATGCCATGCGGATATGTGGGAGCACACCAAGATTTTGCAGCATCACGTCTCACACCCTGTACAAACTTCATCTTTGCAGCAGGTCGTATGTCAAGTGGATAAAGTCAAGAAAAAGTGACATTTTCAAAGTTTTCAGAGGACTATCCCGTGTACGTGTAGGATATGGTGAAGTGATGTGGTTATCAAGCTCCCTTATCAAACAAGTCACTTTTTCTTCACATTCAGCTTCCTCATTTAAGAAAACAGATACACTTAAGTGCATATATTTGTAATAAACTGTGGCATGCTAGGGAACAAGACACTACAATAAAATAGACGCATCATTACTGGGCAATCTTTCATGATGATTTTCACTGATGCGTTATCGCATAAAACGTTTTTCTCAAGCTTCTTGTGAGGAGCTGACTTTTTGGGATTGTAAAAGCGTACATCCCGTATCAAATGCAGAGATGTACATTACGATCAAGTGTGCCTTTGTTTCTTTTCAATTCGGCTTTCTTCAAGAGAAGAAACAAGGATGAGCTCACTGAAATATTAATCAACCTGTGGGCTTGCAGCTCTTAAAAAGTTTACGCTTTGAGATGTATCGAAATATACTGATGCGATGTTTCAATAATAATGATATTCAACTACGTGTGTGTATTGTGTAAGCTGTAATAATAATAATGGAATAATAATAGTGATACCACCATCAATGATCTGACTTGTTCTCTGTCAGCCAGCCGTCAGAGACTTCTGCCTATCGAGAAGAATCGCTGTTCATCTTACACTCTCTGTAAGCTCACCTCCTCCGTAATAATGCTTCTTTTGTATTACGTGTAAATCTCAAATGCTCAAGTTATATATTTCTCCACGTTGTCTACACGATGATCAACAAGAAGGGCAAATGATGACGGTGATTATTTCCTTACGGTAATAATAAAAGAGCGCCGTGAGTCTCGAATAGTTTCGATACAGAAGTTCAGTGAGGCAAATAAAGGATTTTCTTGAGCAGTGTGTGTGTGTGAGTGGGCATAGTGCAGAGTGTAATGAAAGAAAAGGTTTTGTGTCCCTCTCTCTCACTTATCTGTCACTCAATTCAAGTCTTTCTGACGTTTAAATGATGGCCCATTTATATTCAAGAAATAGATTCTTTTTCCATAAGAAGCCCTCTCTCTGAAGTTGAGCAGTGTATTTTTTTCTGCGTGTGGAACCAAGTCGTAGTTGTGGGATGAGCCGAAAAAGAGATTTTTATCCGTCAGTCAACTCAAGGCTTGAATCATTTATCTCTCTCTACCTGCTCGCTCCCTCTTTTTCTTCTCCTGTGGTAGACACGATGATGAGCAATCCGAATAAAACGATACAGTCAAAGCTTTGCTCACCACCACCACGTTCACTAAATAAATAAATTTATATGCGATTCACATGCGAGTAAACAAGTTATTAAAAAAATCTTACCAGCACATCAAACCAAAGGATGACGGCAAGAGTACAGAAGAACGTATTTAGGAGACGGGAAAGGAAAAAATACGAAATAATAAGCGACCGTCATGTCATGAGGATGCCATGCAAGGCTTGATGGAAAAGTGGTAGTGAGTAATCTCTTGATCAACTGAGACTTCTCTACCTATATGCCTATCTCAACAGAAGGTTGGAAAGAGTCAAGATTTTTTTGGTAAGTGGGTCCAACGTATCTTTGACTTCTTGGGAGGTTATCATATCTGCAGAATATTGCTTTTAGTACTCGACAGGTCGGAGGAGGAAAGTCTTTTGAAATCTCCGTTTTGGATGTCGGCAAGACAAGAGAGACCAGACCACAAGAGAGATTAAGAGTGTTTTTTCTTCTAATTATTAACAATGGGTCAGCTGTCAAAAAATTTCATCATTAATCTGCTTGATTGAATGGCTGCGCTTTGTGTGAAGTTGCTATGAAAAACTTGACGCAGGTTGCGAAAACGTTTTACGGTGTTCACAAAATGGTGAGTTCCAGTGAGACGAATTGGCAGAGAGACGCGCCAAGTTGAATAGCTACATCATAGTAGACTTGGGAGCGAGTTGAGGCATTGGTTTTTGTTTCTTTGTAAGGCAAATTTTTTATTGCATCCACATCCCAATTTGAGCTTTAACTATGAAGGCATTGATCATTGCAAGCTGTTGCTGCTCTTGCCTTGCCTGCCAAGGCAGTCTGTCATGTTGTCAACAACTCTCTTCATTTCTCTCGTAGACGTTTTGAGAAAACATTCACTCTCACACATTGAACCCGACCGCTTCTTATTCCAGCCAAAACAGCGTGTGTATTTATGCCGAACAAACGGATAGACTTTCCTTTCATTCAACTTTTAAATTGTAAACTCTTTTACTCTCTTCTTCTCTGCTAGCCTGTGCCGTTTGGCAGCTAGAAAGGCGCAGGCAGCCACAATTGAAATACCGACAGAACATCAAGATTTTCAAGAAAAATTATGTACGTGGTTGCGAACAACTCTCCCGAGAACTGAGAACGTCTCTCTCTGGGTCTCAGGTGTGAATCCATGCAGACGTAAATTGAATTTGAATGGTTAATACTCTGAAAATATTGAAAATGAAAGGGGGAAAGAAGAAAGCAGTCAAAATCAGACTTCTTGCTCACAAACACACATTTGTCTGGTAGGCTGTCGCGTCACTTTTTCCAAAGAGGGATAAAAGCATGTGATGCGATGTTGGGTTATACTTTTTTCACTCTTATTCGTACAGAAAACACACATAACCAGAAGGAGAAAGAAGTTGTAGCATGCTTTTAGAAAGAAACGCTGTGTGCTTTTCCTATAAACGACGACGACACGATGTGTGTGTGTGCAATGTCTGACTTGTCTACGCTCCTGTCAGATATCCTTACAGTGACAGGTCTTGATAAAAATGTATACTTGGTACACGGTGTGAGCCTTTTAGCTGTACCTTTGCAGCTGCATACGACGAGAAGAAGGATTCCAATTTTTGTTGGAAATAGAAACACAAGAAGGCAGAGTTTTTAAAAGTCTGTTTTGTCCAGAATTTAATGTTATGCTCTGCCATGCACCCTGTCAAAAGTCTTCAGCAAATAGAAAAACTTGTGAAGGGAGAGGAGCTTTATATAAAATGAAATAATAATAGTATATCTGGATTGTCAGCTCAAGTCTGAGCTATGCTTTCACAACACACTCACACACTTGTAAAAATGAATGAAAAATACAGTTTTTTAGAGTGAGACAAGGGAAAAAAGAGTGAGCAAGAGAGAGAGAATGGAAAAAGGTAAACGAATGAAATGAGGGATTTGTACTGACAGACTGACAGACAAGTCGAGCCGACAAGACTCTTGAGACCGGGCAAACAAACTGACAGCTTGGATGAGTGACAGTGACAGGCTAATACCTTGTCTTCTTGTTGCTCTGAAGTTGTCTTGTCTTTTTCCAAGGGTTATGCAATCTATAAAGTGAGAAGAAAAAAATGCGTTCCACTCACTGCCAATTCCATCCATTCTCTCATTTACGGTAAAGGTCTACTGTCTACCACCACGCTTGACTCGTAAGCACAGACGCTTTTATCATATTAAAAAATGTAGCTTGATTATTGTTATTATTTTCCTATTAAATTTCATTGCCTTAAAAAATCATTTACTGGATTACTCCAGATAGGTTCTGCTGGCTGAGTAAAATGATGAATCATTCTGGGCGAGTTTGCAATGCAACCTCCAGCAGAGGAGGAGAAAAAATTGGAATTTTATTATGCAATCCGATAGGCTTCTTTCTACTCGTCTGTCCCGCTTGTCAACTCAAATGACTGAAAGCATCAATTAATGCTTCAACAAAGGAGCCAGAGAGTAACATTTAGTGGAGTACATAATTTTCCTCGAAGAAACCTACCGAGCAATTTTATTTTTTATCAGAATACGTCGTGGTTTGTGCATTTATGTACACATTTTGGACATGGCTCACCAACGACGTGGATGTGTGTGGACGCATTAGTCGAAAAAGTGGACGAATTAATCATGAAGAGTAACAGCACAAGAGTGAAATAAATTACAGAGTAATTTTCGTGTCATCTTTTTCCCATTTTTCTATCTCTCTCTGCACCACTCAAAGCTGACCTGACCCGTTTCAAGTTGAGGCAGATATGACCTGTAGTGTTGTAAAAGTAAATTTTCCGTGTTTTTCTGTATGTGGGACCATCACTCCTTGATGAAGAAGATGGACAGCAAACAATTTTCAAGAGGGTATTCCTCGAAAACAAACACATTTATAACATAAGGCTGTGAATTTCTCATCACTTGTATGATTTTCCCCAGAGAGGCGTTCGCCGTTGTTTCGTTTAGTTTTCTCCACACACTCTGTCCAAAAGTCTCCTCTTCCCAACCCACCTGACATGACACTTTGTCCCTCAGAGCCTTGTTCAACGTCAGGAGCAGCGCAGCGCCCTCCTATCATCTACATCTCTCAGCGCAAGTAAGGCAGCGAGTGCGTCGTCTCTCACTTTGCTTTCAATGAGTATGTATTTTACCTCCGTCTCCGTGTTGGAAAAACGTATGGAAGCGAAGAGGGAGACCACCACCTGTGCCAGAAAAGACTGTGCTCACTATTTGACAGATTTCAAATTACAATAATGATGGTGTAATAATAATAGGATGGATCTCATTTAAGGTCACACCAGGAGTCCGACATGGACTCAGCATGTGGCTCCTTTTTCCTCTCTTCACACAGGAAGAAACGCGTTTCAACGCAGTCAGTGTGTGTGTGGAGTGAGATAAGGAAGACAGAAGCCCTCTCGAAAGCCAAACGCTTTTAAGCATCAGAAAGACTTTTGTGTGTACACGTACGTACAAACACCAAACAATTTAACATGGTGAAAACCTCCTAATCACTCGTACCAAAAACATAAAATAACATACATATTATTATATATGACGTTGTGTGTTCCGCGTGCAGTCCTCTCACCTCCAAACTATGGGTTGCAACCTTAATAACATTTTATCGATGGGGCGACGATGACGATGACACGATCGTTTTCCTTGGAAAACGCGATGCTGCTCAAAAAACCATTCATAAACCCCCACGTTTTACAAGTTACGATGATGTACTGATGACTTTTGTGACGATGAGTTACGACCATTTCTCTCTGGTCATTTTCAACCTTTCTCACTCCTAAAATAAATAAAAGCGTGTGTATATATATTACAACAGCTTCTAAAAACTAAATGACGACCATTTCCATTCTTCTCTGATTTGTACACTGATGTCAGATACGTCGAAGTAGCGGAATCAACTCTGAAGTCCTGCTGCTCTCGTTGCATTTTTCCATTTTGATTCTCATCTCGCTGTCTGAGAAGAAGTAGGAAAAAAGCAAGGAGCAAGCTGCCAACTCGACAAGAGGGCTGAAAGGACCACCGGCCAAGTTCAAAATGTTCACTGCTGCGCACATCAGGGATCATACATACATTAAAATGATGGAAAAGACATGATTACCTTTTTTTCTTCCTTCGTTTGCCTACCTACTACGACTTCTCTTTCAATTTTTTCCTCCTCTTAATTGTGCACACTCACAGTCACATCATTCAAAGGAGAGTGGTGCAGGAGGTATTGAAAAGTTGTGGATTTTTTCTCAAGAAAACGCAAAAGGAGTCTTTTGAGGTTCGGAATAATTTCTTACAATTCATCAAGCAACACAGTCGTCGTTTCACGATATAATGGTCAAGCATGGTCGTGTGGTGATCAGGTCAAAATGATGATAAAAGGTACATGCTCACCAAAAGACACACGCACACCAGACCAAGAAAAAGAGAGATTATGCATCATTTTAATGATGATGGCTCTCTCTCACTCTGTAAAGAAGAGCGTGTAAATGATAATCAGATAAAATGAGACCGACTACCACGAACTGTGTGTATCGTCCACTTCAACGCAAATTCACCTGTAATCTTTCAACTTTTTATGTGACTTTTCCCTCTTTTTTATTCCTTGACTCATTACTCATTACAAGTTCCTCTAATGTGATGTTAGTGTCTCTCTCACAGGTGCAAATGACCCAAGAAAAAAGTATAGGATGTGTGCTCATCTGTGTTTTTATTTTGCAGCTTACCTTCCCCGTAATTACTTTTATGGTTTTAGAATATTATCACGCTGTAATTTATAGCTTGTGTTCATCCTCATCACCATCATTCATCCGGGGAGAAGGAGAGGATTGTTTCAATGGAAAATAGGAGCATCATCGTAAACATTTCTGTGGCAGAAAGACCTTTTAAGAAAAGCTGCCTTAAAATTACAACCCATACATCTGTCAGCATCAGAATAAATTCCTTGTGGACTCTCTGCATGCAAAAAGAAATTATGCAAAACAATATAAAAAGTTTGTAAACTATACTCAACTTCGTTTGTACATATACACACATGGATATCAAAACATATGTCATTCAAATTAATTTGCATCATAATGTGAGCATTTCCTAACAGAAGTTGGAGAGAAAACAAAAGGAGTGTGGTAGAAAATTGAAAAAAAAATGGCGCAACCTTATTTATCTGCAATGTTTCGTTTTGTTGAAAGGTCTTGTGTGGAATGTCTGCGTGTAAACATGACAAAAGGGGCATGATATGATGAGTGTGTTCCAGTTGTTTCAAGAAAATTGAAGGTGCCCTGCCACAAAAAATTAACCCTTTATCTTGCATGCCTTCTGTACGTCTAACAACAGACATGCAGTTCATTATATTTTTACTTAAGTTTGCCTTTTCACTTGTGTTACCTACCGCCTAATGAATCATTTAAGAAATTATTATTTACACTCTAAAAAACGGGAGTGTAATATTTACAGTCACACGCAAACTTTAGCATCTCAGCAATGATTTTGCATCTGTGTTTAAAACTTCACCACTGATCTTGTTGGGTGGATGAAATGTAATGACAAGTTGGCGAAACTTTTTCCTGCAAAAAAGGCTGACCGTTACATCGACGTACTCCGCTCACCACCAGCGTTTATACCTGCAGCTTACAAAAAACGACAACGAGGAAAATGGCAATTATAAAGAGTACAGAACGAGTGAACAATGAACATGTCGGATAAGCCTCTAATGGAAAATGGAAACAACTCTTGTAAAAAAATCTGCAATATATTGTGCAGAGAAATGCTCGAGAGGAAAGGCGTGTAGCAAGTGCGAGTATATCTTGCGCACATTTACTTTTTTTTAAATAATAAAAATGAAGAAAATGAATGTGTTGCGCTTTCCTCTCTCCGTCACTTTTGTGCATTGTTAATCTTTTTGCTCATTGCTTATGTGTGTGTCTTGACTTAATTTATTAGCTCACTCACAGCATGGCATGCATGACACACCGTGACAGGCGAGAGGGCAGAAAGGAAAAAGAGATCCATCAAGTTTCCACCACCATCACACAGCAGTCAAAAGAGAAACAAGCCACCTTCACCCAACAATTTTTACATACCTTTACATACGTGATGCAATATTCAAAAGAAAGAGTGTACTGAGGGAGCTTGAAACATGCAGTGAGGAATCTCAAAGTAGAAGAAAGAAGACAGATAGCCTTTTTAGATTAGAGGAAGGAAAAGCGCAGCATAATCGCCATGTACACTTTAATAGAAAAATAGCAACTGGTATTGCGGCTTCATAATATTGTGTGTACATGTAATATTATGTTGTGCATGTGGAAGCATGTTGCACACTCTCCAATATTCCTTGGTGCAATTCTCCAAGAGAAAGAATAAAACGTACTTCTTTTGACAGTGACAAATGGACACAACAGCAGAAAGGTATTAGATCCCTTGTCCTGTGGCATTGTTATTGCATTTTGGCATTCCATCTACTCTATTCCATAAAGCTGTGAATGAGCTGACAATGGAATGCCCAACATTTTTTTCGTAGTGCAAAATACACAGTAGCCAAAGAAGAAAAAATGTTGCTCCTCCTCTTCTGCTGCTGGTCAAAAAGCGGTAATTGACGTTTTTTGGACAGGACGACAATACTCACAATGCCTCACTATCATCACATTTCACCAGACAGAAGCATCCGCACACACAGTTAATCTATATTGTGTGTAGAGATCGCTTAACTAGATGTTTTTTTTATTTTGCAATCAACCGCGCATATCAAGAAACCCAATCCATAAGTGCGAGCAATAACGATAAGCATTTCTTCTCGTATCGTCATTTGGCTACTTTCGTATTGATAATCCCAGATGCTCACACCGATGATGAGATCAGAGTATAGAAAATGTCATTTGCACTAATTTTTTCCTTCTTCTCCTTTTCAACTGTCACAATCACAAATGACTCTCTCAAAGACTACACTTCAACATTGGCTGACAGATTATGTATTTTATAAGCTCACCTGCAATGCTGCTTGGTAGCAATCCAAAAAAATAGATGTGTAAAAAAATTGGGTTGATAATGATCCTACACACATGCTCGAGGATCAAGTCAGCTTAACCAGAATTCAGAGAGAGAGAGAGAGTCGGTATATAAAAATAAATGGTCTATAAAAATGAATCAATTGACATGTTTGAGAGAAAAAAAATACGAACTGTCCCTGTCAACGTTTGGTAGAAGCAGCGTCTTAACTAATGTGTTTTTTCCTTAACCGTATTACAATGTTGTGTATTATTATGCATCTTTGAATAATTGTGTGGCTGACTTCATTTTATTGGTTTACCTTTCCATTTTTTTCTCCCTTACTCTCTGTCTTGCCGGACAGGCCAAGAGCTTTTTAAGGTGAGATAAAGAACCGGTAGCTCAATGTTGTATTGTCAGTGTCATGTATGTCGCCTCATTAATCCTCCTACAGCAATCATTTTGTCTTTTCGAGTTCTTCACATCAAACATGCTCTCTTGGTAATATGGTATATACATCGTCTTCCCAATAAAATCTTTCTATTCTTTTTATTCAAACTGTTTCATTCAATGCGGTCTTCGTGTTCACCCTTCATTTAGATACGAAGAAAGGAGAGGTGTGCGCAGGAGATTTTGTGTTCGTAAATTTTCAGAGGGAGAGATGAGTTCACTCGTATCACCTCGCCCTTTTCCTTTACGCATCAGCATCATAATTAAGGTGTGTGCTTGCTTACTCCTTGAGCTTCTTCACATATTTTATGATACGAAAAGACGATTATTTGCTCTTGACAATAAGTTTTTTTCTTTCAAAATCTCACCGTCCCCGCTAATGCCTTGATATTTTTTTTTGCTGGTCACGTAAATCGTAATAGAAAGGAGCAGCTGCGACACAATGTAATAGAGAGGATGGAAAGACATTATCTCCATTTTCCTCTTTGTGGTCCTTGTAAGATGAGTTTGCTGACAAGATGTGACAAATAAATTTATTAGAGCCTCTTAAAAGCTGATGATGTCCTGTGATAACTAAGGATTTTTTTGGCTGCTGGATGGCGAGAATGTAACTTGAGGGTTTTTTTGTTAAGATATTGTTGTCATCGTCTTGAGAGCAGCGTCTCAAAATGTCGCTTGCTCGTCAGTAGTAGTAAGTCAATCGAGCAAGTGCATTGCCTGGGTACACATGTACATGTGGTTAGAGCTCTTCTCAGGTGACGGTGACATCAGATCGCTGCCAATTTGAGTTTTATCAGATTGTCAATCAAAAAGGTGAAAATATCCACTTGTATGCAATTCGCATTTTTATGACTTTTTTCTGCACCTCACCAGAAATCAACCAGAAAAATTATCATTTTCAAGCTTAGCCACGAAAAGCTTACTGTTCTCAGCTAATAATTTGACCCTTTCACATCCCAATCTCCAATAAAATACATTATCATGATGTGCAGTAAAATGTAAACAGGCAGACAACTTTGTTTGTTTACGAAGCATGAAATTGAGAGAGAGAGCGAATTGTATTTTGAAAAATATACAGTTTTAAATATGTTGTGAGTTTATCACTCGTCTCATAAATCTGGCTGTGTGGAATGACCACTTGAGAAATTTACGACGCTTTTGACCATCGCATATGGGCGCGACTGTATTTTTTGCAGGATTTTCTTGTTGGTGCTACGCTATTAAGCTAGTGAAACGAAAATATGGCTGCAATGCAATGAAGAATTGTTTTAGATCAAAATATTTCACAACAGCCTTTTCAAAATCCTTTTTGAACGGGTGCATTCTCAACGGTTTAAAAAAAATAATGTCCTGTCTGCGCTGTTGTATGCTGACTCGATGAGATTGCTTCAGATTTCCATCAGAAAGGTGGGTGCTACTTCTGTTTCCTTCTATATGCTGATTTGCATACACGTAAAACAGTGGCATTCAAGCGTGGATCGGAGTAAAATTCTTTCATCTTCTAACAAAGGAATAAGTGGTTCATATGTAATTGTTTGTGCACCAGTTGAAAACGTTATCATCGGTCGTGGTCATCGGATCAGGTAGAGGGCCGGTCTCTCATCATCATCAGTTCAAAATTTATTGCGTTTTCAAGTGAATGGTTTTGTAAACAGGAGATATATTACCTTTCTTGCTCGAATATATTATCCTCACGTCATGTTCACCTCTACATAATAGTTTTGCATAGTCATCTTTTTACAAGAGTTTATTTTAGGTAGGATTTGTACCAACTTATATCACCACACAGAAATGATCTGCGTTCCATTGAGAGCACGTTTCCATTTTTTCTGCCTTCCTTATTGTAATTCATGACTCATGAGCCGAAATTATTTTGAGCCAAGAGAGATCCGCTGGAACTCATCAATGTCACGCAGATTTGTCCACATTGTCACCACAAACAAAAGATTAGAGAGGAGAGACCCAACCAGTAGCGCTGGGAATGGATTGGTTCACGTGTAACAAATACGCAAACGCTGAAGTTCAAAAAGGACATTTTCAATGCGTCTGATGACAGTAGTATTTTTAAAAGGAAAATTTCAATGCAAAGGTCTAACCACCAATATTTCAAGAGTCCTTCAGAAATGAGTGTTTTTCTCAAGATTTTTTATCAGCCGTTGTTAATGTTGCAGCCTCTTTGCAGCAGCAGTGGCAAAACCACTTGAGCACATCTTACGCTTAAGTTGGCACACAAGATGAATGCTAATATTTTTGTTCTTTTGATGCTTGTCAGTCAAGTGAAAGGTAAGTGGTTTGGTGACGTATTCAAAGTGACATTGGCCCAAGTGAAAAGTATATTTTATGTCATGACATGACAGCACCGCTGTTTACCAATTGTATGGGTTTAAATTGAATTTTTTATTAAAATTTTTGAAAAATGGAACTCTGCCGGAGCTCACAAAGCGAGAGAGTGAAAAAAGGTGTGTATAAAACGTGAGACAGATTTATTGGCCGTATCAAATGACGTGGGATTTTATCCTCATCATCATCAACCTCATTAATGTATGTTTGTCACTTTTGTTGGAGGTTATTTTTTTCTTCAAAGGCTGAAACAGCGAATTGTAAAAAAAATTATATAGATCCCATACACGCTACACACGTATGAAAGCGTATTACGCAACAAATATCACAAAAGATTCGTGGACTTGAGTGAAAGGAAAATGAAGGGTAAAAAATCTCTTTTTTGATTACGTGTCGGACCTCTCTGGAAATTGGAACGGTCTTTTCTCCTTTTTGTTAGATTTCACAGTAGGCAACAAAAAGTAAAACATCACATGTATTGCTCCTGGATCGTTGTCAGTTGTGTGAGAGCGTGGATGACAGCTTTGGTGATCTAGATATGAAATGAAATCCTTTATAGTTGTTCATCTAGCCGCTTTTAAAAGTTCGCCTTTAAAAGAGTGCTTGAACATAGTTTTTTAGAAATATGTCGACTGTTCTGGTTTGAAATGGCTGTATATAATGGTAAAGTAATGGCAGGGTTGAGTAATCATTACCGGCAGATTGTGTTTACAGCCGTTTGAATGCAGTCCGTAATGGTTGGAATTTAGACATATATAATATATTTTTTTTAAAAAATCATATTCATACTTGAATTTGCTTAGCGGAGGTGGCTTAATGGTGGTCAATAATTTTTTACTTTTCCATACTGCAATTTCTTTCTTTTGAATGCTGCAATTAGTCCACCTCAGCTAAAACTTTGAAAACATTGGGCTCGACTGGTCAATTATTTATTCAAACGTTATTTGTTATTTTCACATGCTTCAACTATCAATCGATGATTCTACCGCATGCAAAATCAAATTGAAAATGCTGCCGCATTAGGTGAATTGAGATGGGTGAGCGAAAACGCTTAAAATTAAACGGAAATGGTTGTATAGTTCAAATGTACGTTAACGTAGCTCATTATATGAATATTTAATTATTTAACGATAGATTATAGACAGCGTTTTCTCGACATCTCGAACTTTTAGCAACTTGACTCCTTTTCATCCTAAACATAAAAGTGACTGACAACGACATTTGCGCTGCACATGCAAAATCGCCTGCTTTCAAATAACAAGAAATAATGCAAATGTGGCACGTCAAGACAAATCGGACTCTACAAATGGCAAAGAAGTTCTAACGAAGGCAAATGTCCACATGTAGCGACATCGTGTCACTCTTTTGTCTAAAAAGGATGTTTCGGCAAGGTTTCAGTTGGTGACCCTTCAGTGACGGTTTCGCGATGGTTTCTCGTGGATCCAGCATAACATGTCCATTTGACAGGGAACTGTGTGCATGCTGTGAAAGCCTGGTGGCGTCATTGGAAACAGTTAACCTCAAGAACTTGGAATCGTTCAGACCTCGTTCAGACACTGAGTGAGTGAAAGCAATAAACTACTGCATTGTCGCTTTACAATTTTCTAAGCTTTCGCCGACCTGTCAACTTCAATCCATTTCCACATTTTTTGAATGACGTATAAAACAGCACCTTTCCAACCGTTTGATAAATGCCATGTACTAAATAGACATATTACAACATTGTGAAACTGATGTATTTTACTATATTCTGACTCTAGTCTCCAGTTCTCAGATCGTTTGTGGGAAATGCCGCAAAGTCAGAACTCGTCATAATTTTTAAGAAAATGGGATGCAAACCTTCTAAATCACTGGGATTTGACCCCAAAAAGCACAACTTTGAATTTGACATAAAACGAGTCTGATAACGCCAAAGTGAAGTGGGACGCTCTCATAGAAAACGTTCAGGATTACATCAGCTCCCTCAACTTTGGCTACCGAATTGTTCTCAATAATGAGCGCATCACCTACTACAACGCCCTCGCCGAGTTCCAAGATGAGCACCGCCTCAAGCTTTCTTTTCCGGACGGAAGTAACAAAACTATCGGCGGTCAATGTATCGTTATAGCGGTTGGCGGACGACCCAAGTTTATGAACATTCCTGGAGGAACGTCCAATGACACGTTTTGCATAACATCCGATGACATCTTCTCCCTACC
Organism: Alloscopus bannaensis; assembly: GCA_027743745.1. Classification (NCBI taxonomy): domain Eukaryota; kingdom Metazoa; phylum Arthropoda; class Collembola; order Entomobryomorpha; family Entomobryidae; genus Alloscopus; species Alloscopus bannaensis. The sequence goes on along the minus strand of JAHZMW010001250.1, from coordinate 13,942 downwards.
CTATCCTCCTGGAAAGACGCTTTGCGTTGGAGCGGGTTACATAAGTCTAGAGTGTGCCGGTTTTCTTGCAGGATTTGGCTTTGACGTTACTCTGATGGCTCGATCGATTATCCTTCGAGGATTCGACCGCACAGTAGTTGACCTTTTAACTTCGGACTTGAAAGCACGCAAGGTGGACATCATACTCGGGACACATCCCCTAAAAATTGAGAAAGTAAAGGACGGCGATCCACCCCTTTACGCAGTCACCTACGAATCTGTCCAGGCACAGAAAACTGTAACCGCTGAATTCAACACCGTCCTACTGGCTATTGGCCGGGCTCCTACGACAGCAGGGCTAAATTTACAAGTTATTCCGAAAATCAAATTGGACGCAGAAGGTTACATCATCACAGACAAGTACGAGTGCACCGGGGTTCCCCACATTTTTGCAATAGGTGACTGTGCCAAGGACAGACCCCAGTTGACGCCTCCAGCCATTCGAGCGGGACACTGGCTGGCAAAACGTATCTACGAAAAAAAGTTTTGGAAACCGGTCAACTACAACTGCATCCCCACCACAATCTTCACCCCAGTGGAGTACGGGTGTTGTGGGCTTTCGGAGGAGGACGCAAACAAGACTTACGGTGCGGACAATGTGGAAGTCTACCACAAGGCAGCCATTCCACTCGAGTACGCCCTCAACAAGCGGGATGGAGAGACTATTTATGCAAAGCTGGTCTGTGTTCGTGTGAGTAAGCACAAGGAGAAAGTGGTCGGACTCCATTACTTCGGTCCGAATGCAGGAGACATCACCCAAGGCTTCGCCATGGCTGTGAAGCGACAAGCTTTAAGGGACGAGTTTAACGAGGCCATCGGAATCCACCCTACGTGCGCAGAAATCTTTATGGAGATGAATACCTCGAAAGCGTCTCAGATTGCTTATGTTCAGGAGGGTTGCTGAGGTTAAAGTTTGCTGTGTTTTAAATCTATCACAGCATAACAATAATCGTTACAATCAAACGTTGATGAAGGCTCTCCATCCTCGGATTGTCTTTGGATGAAGACTTTTTCCTAAACCGTGACCATACGGAGGACATTGTCGGATATGATCAATTGTTTAATTGTAAATAAATTCAAAATTTTCCATGATTTATGTTTCGCAAGCTGTAAACAATATTGCGCCATTCATCATGAGACAGGGAGAGAGAGAGAGGAGTAAATGGAAGGAAGAAAATAAATGTTAATCACTTTTTTATTCCTCCTCTCCCATATTTCATGTGTCTCACTCAAGCCAAGCCCTTCAAGTTATTCAAATCAAAAGGAATGCACGTATCCCACAGCAAAATAGGTAATGCATACAATATACTGACTGTGACTAGTTAAGGAGTTTAGTATAAGCCCATACACCATTTATCAATGGCGTACTTTAGGCCACTTTCCTATTCCAAGTGAGGAGAAAGTTCTTTCATCACAGTGTCACACGGGGGCGTGTAGCACAAAGTAAAGAGAATGATAAAAACAAGGAGAAACTACATGGAATCCAAGATATTATAGATACTGCAAGTAGTACTGGGTCAACGCACGTAGCGTGTAAACTTCTCTCAATTTTTCTCTATCCGTCAACAGGGAAAAATGTTGGAATATTAATAGCCTCGCGCGAGTCCCAACGTTTCTCTGGATCAAAGGAAATTTATATTACGTTTGGTTCGTTATGTCGTGTGTGTGCTATAGTAAATGCGAACGGTTGTTGGGAAGAAGAATGGATCGTTTTTATTAGCAAGTGAATTATTGGTGCTGTCACTTTGTGCTCCTGCCATAACTCATGATCATCATCAATCTCAGAACCATTTGCGCTTTTGCTCCTTTCTCTCTCTCTCTCTCATGCTGCTCCTTTCACTGCTGCTTGAAGCTCACTCACTCGCACATCATCCAATATATAAATATTATGCATATTTACCGGAGTATATAAAATGGACTACAACTTCTTTTTGACAGCACAGGGCTGTGACTGCGATATGGAAATCGTAATAATAATGGATATTTGAGATGGCAAATGGGCAATGATAAATTATTACATGTTATTATGATGTAAAGATGGGATATACTCTATTTGTGTGTGTCTGCGTGTGCATATAATTGGAAGCTCATATTTTTTCTGTGGTGGTAGTAGTGGAGCTAGTGACCCTTGTTTGTGTGGCACATGCCTCAAAATGTCCAACTTTTATTTTCTTACTTTGAACGATGTGCTTTTATTTGAAATACATCACAAACGAACATGATGATAAAGTGTTTTGGCATTTGCACAAAAAATATTTCCTCTCCTCCACCACCACCATCATCCCAGTTATCAAATTCTATTTGGAGTGACATACGACGATGACGAGTGAGTGGGATGAGACATAGTCTTGCGTATTTTGTTCCAGTTGTAAACACTACGTGTGTGGGATGCAGGCACTCGTATCATCACCGCACTGTATATTATGAGTCACTCCATATCAACAACTGGAACGACAAGTTGGGAGCTCTCTTTTGGGTGCTAATCAATCATGCCGTCCAAATTGACTGATTAATGATTCCACATGTCAGAGTGGTGAGAGTTGGTTTGTGAGTTCTCTCTCTCACTTTGTCTGGTGAGGTTTGGAAAATGGGTAAATTCAGAGATGTGCAGCTTCGGGATTAAATGGAAAGTATTGACGACTTTCTTGTTTTGGAATGATAAACAAAAATGGATCGAATGAGACCTGTGTTATGTAATATTTACAATTTTATAGCTGAATCGCACTCAGAATTTTTACAGCACCCCAAGTGACAGTCCCTGAAATCTTACTCACCGTCATTTGTAATACAACTAAAAAATCCTGCTTTTCCTTTCCTTTTCAAAGCACAAATTATTATTGCGATTTTATTGCATGCATTACTCAGAGAAGACTGCATGAATCATTCCGCCACATTCATCCCGCACTTGTGTTTTTTTTTGCATTCTGCTCATAAGCGAGAAAGAGAGGGATGAGATAATAAAGCAGTCCAAGTAAAACACAAGACGCACTCATTCGCTCTCTCGAACATTGTTAAATAAATAATGGGTCAAGTGCAATAAAATTTTATAGCCACTTATTAACCACCATCAAAAGCTTCCTCTTTCATTAAACCCACCTTACGCTCACCACCATAACCATACCATCATATCATCCTTCATTCTCTTTTTCTCTCTTCTCACACAGAATGGAATTATGTGCGACTGACTACTTTTTAGTACACAAGGATTTTTTTCTGCATATACCCACATCAAAACAACGGCAGCGTATTATCAACCCCCATTTTGAAAACGTTACCAAAAACGAACGACACATATCGCAAAACACCATAATATTACATGTTTCGTGTAGTCTACCTTCAAAATAGCGTGCTATAATATACTTTTCTTTGAGTGTATGAGAGAATTTCAGGATAGGAAATATAAGCGAGAGAGAATCTTGTTGTGTACGTATGTAAAATTTATTGTTATGATTATTACCTCATGTGCTCTACTCCAAACCATGATTACAAAGGTATAAAAGCAAGGTTAAAAATTGTTACTGCTTATTCGCTTGAATTTCAACCCTCTCTCTCTCTCAGGGTTGTTTAATTGCGTTCTTTCGCTCATTTAAACGATGTGTGTGTGTGTGCGGAGGAGAGAGAAAAAATGCTTAATGTGTGTGATTTAAGATGCTGAAATGTTGATTTGATGGAGGTGGGATGGAAAAAGGGTGATGGTGCGCGGTGGCGACTACAAAATGGCTACTTTGCGCTTTTCTCTCGAGCTGTGTGTGTGTGCACAACTTATTTTTGAGTACCTCTGAATCGTAATAATAATGCGAAATATTATTGCTGTTTGATTATCAGCTTTTTAGACGTTATTATGAAATGTTACAGATTCAAACATGATTCACATCATTATTACTATACGAGAGACATATAAATTCATAGTAATTGTGGTGGTGGAGCACGCAACAACCATCACGATTAAATGAGTGTTATATAACTCACTGTGAGACGCACGTAGCAAAAAGAGGAAAGAGGAAGAAAATTGGTCTTTCTTCACATGAAAGGAAAATGAGTTTTGTGATATCTATAATACCATCTCTGGAGAGTTGGTATTTATTTCTTAATTAAGCATCGTGTGATCGCAATGGAAGTGGGTGGAGTAACGTTCTAATTTACGGGGCTAAACCTGTTGTCCTCATTTGTTCCAGTGAAGCAGTAAAAGCGTTGGCAGTTTTAGGAAGTTGGTTTGTCAATAATCAGGGGGAACATGGAGGAGTTTTGCTACGTTAAACGTAGCATTTTATTTTTAGGCAAATTGTTTGTCAAATGCGTGCAGAAGCTTTTGTATTGGGATTTGATACTTTTATGTGATTGATTTCGAAAGGGATTTGTATAAAAACATGATGTGGAAGTAACTTTTTGTGCAAAATTTTGTAACTGCCATTGCTTTCTGACATTGGTATTTAGGGTTCGTTGTTCCGTATGACGAAATCCTGAAAAGTGAGTGATGATGAGCTTCACAGGCTACAATAAATTTCCGGCCCATAAATTTTAATGGGCTTCTTCATTTTCATTTTATGCACATTTGATACACATTGTGTGCCCAGACTAACAAGATTCTTCATCATCACTTTCATCTCCGCTTGCACATATTCTCCGTTGAGAAATGGGCATCCAGAGTGAAGAGCGCCTTGGAAAAAAGTGCGCCTCCTACTTGACTGAGCTGCATAGCTGCAAGGAATGTGCAAAGTGACGCCTTAGGTATTTTGTCAGAACGGAGAATGATGATGATGACGTGTCAGTCGCCTCATAAAATCCTCTTCTTCACAGATTTCTTTTCCCTTTTGCCAAACATCAACTATCCCAAGTCTTGTGATAGCAATTAATGCAAATTTGATGGGGTGGTTCCCATCACATATTTTTCTTGCCCCTTTTCTCCATCAAAGTCGTCATTTGCTCCAACCTCTTCAGCTTATTTACCTTACGGATTACCTCACAAATTAGAAAACCTCATCTTACGACCGTCATCATATTACCCTAATCCTCCTTCCACTTCAATGAACTGTTCGCGATTTCTTTTTACATAAACAGAAAAATGTGAAATATCATGTTTAATTCTACTCACTCTCACAATGGGTAATTTGGTCATTTCCAAATTGTTTTGAAAGAAGGTTGGCAGTGAGCGAGCTGAATGATAGGCCTAACGCCACCCCCTCACAAAAGAAATACCTATGTAGATGTGCAAAGGCAAGTAATCATCGTATTTTCTCATAACTTATAACTTATGTCTTATGAGTCATAAGACACCTGCCACAAAGATTGTCTCGCCAGTAAAACAATATGATGATTATGACGTGTTGCTCATCTTCATTTTCATGCATAAACAAGTAGAAATTAAGACAAAGTCACAATAATTGGATGTGCTGTACTTAATAATTATTACGATGGGCAGGAAAGAGTTGAAGGTATCGGGTTACCTCTCGTCCACAAGGGGAATTAAAAAGGTGCGCGCACTCACGTATTTGTATGGTACGCGCCAGGTTTGGTTGGAATGTATTCATTACATTCATCCGCTTTCCTCTCAAGGTGTGGGTTGATGGCACATCATGTGGGAAAGGCTGCAATTTTTTATGACACACTCACATTTCACCAAAGTGCACACTGACACATAGGCGCAGGCTTTAAAGCGATAAAGATTAAGAGAATAGTACTAAAGAAAACAAGAGACAAGTGGATACAATAATATATCATAATTATTATGAGGCTCATTAGTCATCAAGTTGGTTAACATTATCATAAAACCATTTCCCATATTTTCATGCTGTCGCTGCTCCCCCGTCCTATATATTTTTCCCTTGTGTTTCTTTTGCTGTGAAAATGATAAAAGAAGTCTGTGCTAGTAATCTTGACATTTTGTCATATAAAAAGTGTCATGTTTTCTTGTTTAAATTTACAAGCGTGACTAATTGAGGAACTTGAAAAGATTATATTGCGCCATGTATATTTATTACAATATAGGAAGAGGGAGGCAAAAGCCTATACTAGACAATCCAAGAAATTGTAAGTACTTCACAAGTGTATTACGCTGTGAAATTGTTGTCGTTGAATGAGAAGGATTCTTGTGCGTGCTAAAATGACGGGAAACCCGGCGAAGCCCATAATTTTCTTGGCAAGGACAATGAGATAAAATTGCTAATTGAAAATTGATCACGTGTAAAATAATACTACGCGATTTTATCATACACATAATAATAAGTGTTGTATATGCAAAATAGGGGTGAGTTCATTAGAATAATCACTTAACACCAATTTATACATCGCGACGAGGTGAAGAGAGAAACACAAAAGTCCCCCAGGACCACCAATTGCCAATAAAGTTGCAACCCAGCACAAGCATATATCACTCACTCGTAGAATATAATAACAATTCAGAAAGTTTCGGGAAAATTAGACGTTAGCATTAATAGTCTAGTAGAAGCAGTTGAGAGAATAACAACGAGGCAAAAATGAATTTATTCCAACGGAGATTAGAAAATTGGAATGAGTGTATACAAAAACGTGTATAAGTTGTTTCAATAACAATACTAATCCCAGTCACGGTTGTTCACTCCACTAAATGATATAGCAGAATAGAGGGAATATAATGACAGGAACTTTTTTCCCGTCGTGATTTATCAGACGAGACAACAATTTGACATTAATTGCGATGAAAATTAGGTAGAAACACTTCATACACAAGCTTGAAAAGTCCATAGAGCTCAAGAAAATGCATTTTAATTAAGTGTAATTAAATATTTACTCATTCATTCATATTCTTTTGTGAAGTATACTGTTGCTCTATCTCTTTCAACGATATTCTTCTCCTTTACGAGTTTTTGATTGTTATCATCCACGCAAAGATCATATAGTTTATGGCTGATGGTGAGGAAAATGTCAAAAGTGTCTTGAGAGACTCGAAGTCCCTGACAAGTGAAATGAATGAGCTGAAAACAAGCTTTTAACTACCAAACCTCGTTATCCTCAAGTGCCCTGCAGCACCACTGACGATGAGAAGAGTATCGTAAAAAAGTGATTTGCAAATATGTACACAAAATGGTATTCACAGCGGAAAAATTATTGATTACAATTGTTAGCATTATAAAATTATATGCTCGTTGTACGCTGAGAGCACCTCCAAACCAATTCTTGCACATTCTTTGGGATCACCAACGAGCAAAAAACGAACCCGGTGGAAGTAGACGCACAATCCAAAGTGGTTCAATGTTCAGAGGCAGCAATTATTTGAGACAATGCTCTATACTTTGCTTAATTCTCCGTGTAGATTTATAACAAGATGCAAATACAAAGCAAGAATTAAGTAGGAATATTTTTTTTCTTTTAATAATGGTTTGCAAAAAGTCGTCCTTTAAATACACAATACACAAGCAGAGAGAGAGAGACACGTTTATATTTTTCTGTGTATATATCATGCTTTTATATTTCCACTTTGCTTGACAGGTCGGCTGTCAATAAGTTGAGTTGCATCAACAGTAATTGCTGTAATGATGATATGATAAGTGCTTATAAAACGTTAAAAAAATCATGATAATAGTACAATTTTTCTTGAGCTTCTGTAGTCAGAAAAAATATATCAAATTGCCACAATATATGCGCATATCCTATTAACAAAGCTGTAACAAGCTAAGTGGCAATATTTGCAAAATAATCTCTACTTTTCATCTGAGATTTCTGCTACAGGGGCAAATATATAAAAACGACGATGATGACGATGATTATCCTCCATATCTACAGGATTAAAGTGCATATAAAATAATTAACCGTTATGACTTGTAGGGACGATCGTAAAAATAACGAGAAAAACAAGACTTGCATTAACAATCTTTGAAAAGGAGATACCGTTACACATTTGAAGACATTTTATCACGTCCTCTGAATACACAATTTTTTTCTCTCTCCATCGCTTTGTTTTTTTTGTAGCGCGATCAGTGAGTGAGTGCAAATTGTTAAAATGCCTTTTGATTGTTTCAACTCATGTACACAGTCACAACACGGAGGAGCCACCTCAGTAGTCGTGGAATGGATCAATGAGATTAATTGATTTGATTTGCATATAATATGAGTGGACGACGACCGCCTCACTTATTTTATGCGCAGTGTCAAGTCAATCTCGTAAAGGGAAGAAAAAAGTTGATAGATGATTCGCTCGCCAAGCCAAAACGATTGTGTATTGATGATGACGTGAGGGACAGTGTAATTTTTCAAGAGACCACACTATCTCATTACTATTCTATCAAGCTAATTGTTCGCCTCCGATATGAAAAGGGACCAGTTCGTGCCAGTCTGATCAAACGAAGTGAACAAAATGAAATGACTCAGAAAGGATGATGGCTGTGAGGTGTCATACAAGTTATTAAACATGTGAGAACTACCTCATAAAGAATGTTGAGCTGAAAGATATTATTTGTTTTTTAATGTGTGTCTGCTCAAGAGGGCATACGCACAGCAGCAGAGTGCACACAAACTCAGGCCTTTTTTTCACCCTGCATCTCGCTTTTCCTTGTTATAGATCCCCATATTTCTTCAGCTCACAAAGGAGTGAAGGAAGAGAACGTACAGCCTTTCATTATCATTCATTTTTTCAGCTTATTTATTGCACTTCTTGTCTGTCCATCCGTCAGTTAGATATATGGATGTAATGTGTTACTTTTGATGGTTTGCCTATTAAATGCACTTTCTTGAGCGTACGGCTGCGCTGCGATTACCGCTGATCTTGATGGTGCGCACAAACGGACGCCGACGTAGATGAGGATATTTGATGGAAGTTTTGGGGACTCAAGAGTGAGCTGGGTGCACCATGGAATACTAATGGAGAGAGAGAGAGACGGTGATGCTCATAAATAAAAATGCATTCCATGTCATGGCACACAAGGCAAAGAGATACACGTGAAAATCGCCACTGTCATATTGTTTTTGCATATATAAAAGGTAGAGGATATTGAGATTAGATGTGAAATAAGAAATAAAACAATCTTACAAGGAGTAGATAGAGGGCTGTAATAAAAATACAGATTTTCCTGAGTGGTGTAATAAACAAGGGGTTCTGACATGTGTCATTTTCAAGTTTTCAAGTGAATCGCACACACGCAAACACAACACACTGTGTGCACACACACAGGTTGGCATGATTTGTATTCAACAAATCAAGATTTTTTTCTCTCTCAACTAATCCTCAAATGTTTAGTTATGCATTTCATGTGTCAGCAGTCAAATAAGCGAGTAAACAGTGGAAGTCAGAAAAGGCAAATTAACAAGTGGTTATGGTCACTCATCTCATCGTCGTCGTCGTCATAATTCCTTTGGAGAGGCGAAAACCACAAAAAGTGATACACAACAAAAAAAAATTGATGGGCACATGCATGACTGTTAGGGTTGGCCCATGTGGATGAATCCTATTCATTATATTTTTTTTACATTTTGGCGAAAATGGAATTTTACACAAAAAGGAGACTCCAACTAGCCACGTTACAGAAAATTTGGCCAGTAATTTGTATTCCAAAAGAATGAGTTAGTGGATACATATCATGTACACAAACCCCGTATTTTTACCTGAAAGGAAGCACCTCAGAGCTCAAAGATGTTTTTGACACAATGGCAAAAATGTTATAAAGTACACCTGCTTGCCCATCATTTACTACCTGTTGGCACCTCACTTCAAATTAACCACAATAATCTTTTCTTGTACAAAGGATTTTTCGCAGCAGAAAAAAACCTGCTGCTGCCTACCTTTTTTCCGTCTCTCTGTCTCTCTGAAAAGCATCTTTGCATCTTTGATCAAGCAAAACAGCGCATTATTAGCATAGCATTAGCAGCACGAAAAGACGTAGATAATATTCTTTTCGCTTTGAAAACTCAAATGATGTGCGAGTGTGTAAGCTGAAAATTATGGGATCCGATTGAGGCTGCCTGTAATAAATTAAGGTGTGGATCTCTCTCTTTCTCCTTTTTGTTCAAATTAATGACAAGCCAAGAATCAAACAGCAAAGCATTTCGCTGAATTATATTTATTACGATAAGTCCGCTTGTGGATGCACACCTTCGTGCAAGAGATAAAGTGTATAAAATGTGTCTGTCTGTATGTCTACGGTATTTTTTCATCTTGTGTGTTGTAACTCCTGCTGAACTACTGATGCTACTCTTCTTTTTAAAAAACGCAGCAAAACATTCAAAGCAAAGTCTTCACATTTTCCGCCTTATGCATATATGTCATTAAAATGCCGCCACACCTTGACGCAACCACTACTGTTTCTCATCACCACTTATCATGACAATTTAAACATGATATGGCATGCAGAGAGAGTGCACTCAAAAGCGACGTAACGACAGGGCCGTCTCAAAACGGATAGATTTCTGGTGAGATGTTGACTCGAGTGAAGTGCCCATCTAATCTATGTATGGTGTCTTATTAGCAGGGGATCAGCCAAGTGATTGGATCGCTCGTTTTTGTAAAAGAGAGGCATTTCAGTCGATGTTTATTGAAGAACAAAGCGATATATAAGATGGGAAGGCTTGTCCCGTAAATTCTCGCCTTTTGCAAGACAGGATGAGAGGAGGAATATTTTTGAAAGTGTATTTTCAAGAATGAAGTGCCATCATTTTTAAAGAGCCTTTTCTGCGTGTGGGTTGTGTGATAAAGAGTACATATTGGCTGCAAATGGGGCTTCCGAAAAACTCAAAATGGACTGCTTTTATTGTGCATTTGCCAAAAACAGAGAATGGGAGAGAGATTGTGATTTCTTTATTGCGGCGCATCTTTCACAAACGCGTATTACTACAAGCACACCATATTCTCAACGAGCCACCAAAATCTCAAAGTGGTTGCTAATAAATAAATGCGGACTGGCCAGTGTTGATAATTGTCTCGTGTACAAAAATGGTAAGGCATTTATAATGTGTAACAAAGTCGAAATAAGAACAGCTCATTGTGACGCTTGATTACAGTGGACTAACATTGGCGATCGACAAGAAGAATGTAAAAAAATGAGTGAAAAGGAGATCAACATTTTTGAGATAATGACATTAAGTAATTGATACATGATAGTTAATCACAATGATGAATTGACGATCTCGACAAAGCTGAACACATTACTGCTACCGAATGTATAGCAAGTGCTCTGTTCTGCTGAAAAGATTGAGTTCAACTTTGGACGAGTTGACGACGGGGATGGACGCGCTGCGACAAGAGATATTACATTGACGTTTTCTTGATGATGTTGATGAGAAGAAAGAGATAGCACAGGTTCTTCTTGACAAGTGAAACAAGGGCTCGGCAAGACAAGTGTGTGTTTCTTCTGTACAGCCTTTTATGAATGCGAGCATATCAAAAGTAATCCCATATTTGGAGCACACACAAAAAACGGCCGCCAGTCAAAAGGGAGTCGATAAGAGGAACGTCAGCTTTAATTGAAATCGTGAATGAAGAATTGAGATTTAGATTATCGTCGAATTTCCAAAGATACGCTTTGCTGATAGAATACTCGCTGCTCTAGCACTTCTCTCTTTCGCTAGTTAACAGTAGTAGCGACGGCGTCCGCACCCGTGCCGATAACCGTATCCGTAACGGGGCCTGTGATGGTAGTGACGTCTCCGGTGGGAGAATATGTTCAGAATGGAAAGAGCTGCGACGATCCCAAGAAATCCTTTGACTAGGCCCATGGTGTCCTTCTTTTTGTGATTTGCGTTGTGTACTGATCGAGTTGAAATTAACAAATAGTATGACAAACAGAGAAGCAATGGTCATTTAAGTATTTCTTCTCAAAGCATGTCTGAGCGATGAGCTACATGAGTAATAAATGTGGTTTTGGAGTCACATTGGCTGATATTAGTAATAAGGCAATAAAACGAGGATTCCCTGAGAGTGATTCACAATAAGTTTGGTATAATTCCATATTACTAGTATCGTAAGCTGACGACTCATAAGGATAATGCGCAAATACAATTGCGCAAATACAATTAGCAAGTGCACGTATTTACGTGTTGTACGAAAATGATAGTAATAGGGTTTTTCCTTATCAGACTGAAGTCATTACTCGCGTGCGTCAATTTTTTGTGTACATATCTACAGTTTCGCAAACGATAACAAGTGCTAAGTTTAACTTTGTGGGCATCTGTTTAACCAGTACGAAAATGCTTATTCGCTTTTTCAGCACGACAAAGATGTATATTCTCTTCACTTTTGAGTCTGATTTGTTGACATCCTAAACTGAATGAGAACAATCAAGTATGTTGATACAGTTCCCAATATCTGCAAAAAATAAATATGCAAACTCAATTTGATATGTGTATCATTATTAGCATACATTCCCCTTTTCTTTCAAATCAAGTTTTAAAATCCACACGTACGACACTGAATGATTTACGGCGGATAACGTTTTAGATATAACTACAAGGCTCTCAAGCAGAAATAACAGCAGCTATCCAAAAAAAAAGTAGAAATGTACCGTTGGGATAGCAGGTCTGCTCACGTTAAAGAATCCACACCCATTCACGGCTAATGGTCTGTGTCTGACATTTTTATCTGTATAAATATACCAGCATCCTCCTGTCAGCTTTGACACAGTCGAACCTGCTACTGGGCTGAGTTATGGGATTGCGCCCAACAAAATCCTGTTCCTCTTGGGAGACACCACCACCATCACCAGTAACCTGTTCACTATTGCAACAATCAGTCCTGCAATTCGCCATCGTGAACAGGAGAAGCTTATTAAGCTCTGCAATCTAAATGGATATGCAAATGAGTGTCAAGTTAATTATTGTTTTAATTACCAATAGCCTTAGTGGTCAAAAAAGGTCATAATATTGGAGGGATTGGTTGTACCTTGGACTCGAATCTATGTACGCTGTTGGTACAGCACAGAAAGCGAATAAATCCCGTCACAGAGTCCCCAGAATAATTCAAGGGGATGAAATCCAAGATGCCGAAATCACTTGCAGATGTGATGGCGAAAAAACTGTTGAAAATTAGCTGGATCATCCAGACAGAGAATGTTATCCCGAACACGTAATCCACCACCTTCCGGATTGGCTCCCATATTCTCAAGAGATCAGCGTACATTGTGGTCACGTCCAAGACAGAATATTTATCGTTTTGCTGTCCATATTCGGCTTTGACTGCGTACGGAAATGGTCTGAAAGGATCCAATGGCCCTTTGTTTAAAGTGGTCATGATCTTAACCCTGTTTGTCTCCTGCCTCTCCGTCAAGAGCTGGTTGAGGATCTTGGAGATTCGAAGATTCAGAAAGTCCAGACCGTTGTCCATACCTTGGAGCATAAGGATGGCTAGAAGACAGAAGCCATCCAAAACGACCAAGTCGGCGAAGATGGACATCAAATAAGTCAATAGAAAACCTAGCCACTCTCGGACAATGACGGGCATTTGCTGCATGACTATCCCATCATCAGCACCCATCCAGTATGTGAAAAGAATTCGCTGGAAAATTGTGAAGAGGACTGCCGCGAAAAGTGCTACCTGAGTCCCGGACCACCGATTGAGACGTGTCGTGTTGAATTGGGCATATTTGAGAGTTAAGGTGGTGTACGTTTGAACAACTTTGAAGAAGCTGGAAACCACCTCAGCCTGAGAACTTTGTTCTCCAACCAAAAAAAGAATGCGAGTAAGGATTAGTACGAGTTGAACTAAAATATTTTTCGCGATCAAAACGACCGACACGATGAAGCCTGCTTCGTTGTTTCCAATGTTTGCAAACCCGGCAGCAAATCGGTAGATGTTTGAATACAAAATGTAAAGGTTCAAGATTAATAGAAAGAATTTCCAGAAGGAAAATAGGAGCTTTCCTAACGAGGTTTGGAGGAAACGGTTCGGGTAAAAACCGACAAGGACCATGTACAACTTGAGAACTTTGATAGAAGCCATCGTTTT
>JAHZMW010001249.1:0-18484 GCA_027743745.1 Alloscopus bannaensis | reverse complement strand
TTCGTTATTTTTAAAGGTGGCTCACATGAAGCAAGCGCAGTGCGAGTATCATCTCATCCCATTTGCAATGATATGGAAAAGGATACATTTTTGCAATATATAGAGCCGAAGATAAAAAAACGCGCAAAACTGTAGAGAGAGAGAGTTAAGCCTTGTGCAAGAATGACAGACGCGCATAGAATAGGAAAGTGGATATAAATATGTATGTGGAAAGGCGAGTGATATTTTGTGGGGCAGAGAGGAGCACAGAAGTTGCCTCGGAGAAAGACGAAGGCGGACTGAAAGCTGGTTGGAGTGAGTCAGTTGAGTAGAGCGAAGAGGAACATGCATACGGTATACGGTACATTCGGTAGAAAAAACGTAGGCATAGGTTAGCGGCATTTGAGCCAAGAACGTTCGTTAAACCTGCTGGCTGCTCTCGACTCTAGATTTCGTTCACTGATATATACCTAAACTCACAACGTATAGCGATCATCTCGTCTGTGCATATGTACATACGTGTGGGGTACATTTTTTTATTACTCAAATGTAAGTAAAAAGGGCTTTAACCTCTGAGAACACTTTGGCTTGTATACACAACCATTTTTTTTTCGTCATCACACAGAGTTCGTGTGAGCTTATTACGTTGTACGTTTGATAACGTGGGCTTTCACACATGTTTGAGAATACAGAGGTATGCTTGAGTCATGAGTGTGTGTGTTTTGGGTCTGTGTAATATCGCTCTCTCGTGCTGTTTACAATGTTGCCACATTTTCTCCCTCGACAAATCTACATTTACGCTCAGTTAGCTTCCGTGTGTATTTCCACATGTGTGCAATATTTGAATGGATGAGAGGATGTGTCTTTGAGTTTCCCTTCTTGCTTGTGTATTTCCCAGGGAAAAATTAAGTCTCATGCTTGCACACATACAGGCTCATTTCCTCGTAATAGTACGCTCACAAGTATTTCTTGAGAGAGATTTGTATTTGCGAAAATATAAGCATGCTTTCATTTATAGGAAGTTTCTAACTCTGAAGCAGAGTATAGGTGTGATGTACAAAATATTCTGTCGCTCACACTACGCACAGTGAAGACACTCGTTTTATTATTGGATTATGCCCTCAAATACAGCAAGTGGTTTACTGTGAAGAAAAGAATTTCAATTGAAATCGCTCCACGAAAAAGCAGAGACATACCTGTTTCATATTTATGTATACGCACAGATACACACATGCATCAGCTTTTCACAGACAGGGATGCAGTTTTTTAGGATTATCATCATCTCATCCCGTCATGCGATGCATACAACATTGCCTTCTTTTTATATTCACACTCATACATTTAGCATTAGGATGTAACCCGTTTGAAAGAAAAAAATTAGGGCAAGCATTTTTTTCTGTCCCTTTTGCTATTTTTCACAATGGCAAAATTGCAAATTTGCACTTGCCCTATTATCCCATGCGAGAAAGCAGATTCCTTCTGGCTGAAGGTCGGAGTGTGTGACAAGTGTGCATGGCATATGAGAGTAATACAAAATCTTGAGTTTTTTGCGTAAATTACATTTACGCATTTTTTAACTGGAAAATGCTGTAGACATTTTACACTAGATGCAAAACTACTAGTAAAAACCGTTTATAAAAATATGTCTGTAAAAATACTTGTACCTCGTCTGTTTGTTACTTTTCTAAACCTTTTTTATGTACGCCATCTGCCACAAAAACTATTTTACCTTTCTCTTATTAAACGTTCTGTCTCGACTCTCGCCTCGCAAAAAGCGACGATTTTCCAATAACTTTTTAAAACCCGAAACACCTCCCTGAATGTATGTTTGGCTGCGTAGCCTCAAGCATTGTAACTTGTGTTTAGCTTCGTCTGTCTTGTGAACATAACGGTACATTGTCTTCACTGGGCTTTGCATTGTGTCTGAATGATTACGTTACCTCAAACAACGTTCCTTGAGTCAGACAACGAAAGCGCAACTACAATGCGCAATTGTCGAGGCGGATGTGCTGGCATAGACTTGCGCTTGTACATTTTGCCTCGCTATGATCTTGCCTTTCTAATGGATAAAGTGAACACTTTATTACGCTCCTGCATTATTACGTGATTGGCAAGTCACTTTTTTACTATTAAATCATCATCAAACAGCAGGACTTTGAGTGTAGCCACCTTAGCTGCTTCCCCTTCCCCTTCAGTTATTGGCTTCTCGGAAATGAAAATGGATTTTTTATCCCTTTCTTTTTGGCTACAATGTACACGTAATGGGGAAACATGCAAAAGTTAAATGAACTGTGGAAAACGTGTGCGAAGGGATTGAATGCTAGGGATGACGTATTATTGTCCAAACGCTTTTAAATGTAAAAAACTGCTGGGAACACTACGCACACCCTGATACATAACCTAAACCACAAAGCAACCCCATCTTATTTTCTTGACGTCTGCATTCCACCTATTGCTAAAATAAGACTTCAATATTTATTCTTTTATTTTTAACAGCGGTCAAGTTCGGCCGGATGTCGAAGAAGCAACGGGAGAAGGTTGAGGACGAGGTGCGTTACCACAGGGCTCAGATGAAGGGCCCACCCTCGGGAAGCAGTAGTAATAGCTTGGACACAGCGCCAGACTCCTCTGGAGGAGGCTATGATCACACCATTCCGTCAAGCTCGGACACCCAACTACCTTACAACCCTCATCACCCACATCATCATCAACAACAGACAACGACTCATCATCCTCATCATAATCCCCATCAACACCTCAATCCTTACAGTCATTACACCACTGAGTAAGCACACCATTTACTAATAAAAAACGCATAATTACTTTTTTTCTACAAATTTCCTCACACACGCATTTAACCAACCAAATAGTGACGACGATATGATGACGATATATACAAAAACGTATTTTGGATCTAACGGTACATCTCTCGCAATATCCTCTCCTGCACTAACGTATACCTCTATAACGGTACTTCTGCAATACGTATCCCATAGGAGAGTTTTGTAGAAAAAGATTGACTTTTGACATTACAAATTACAGTCACATACTCAGAGACGTTGGTTATGCAAAAAAAGTCATTTACACAACATTACCGAAATCACATGTAGTATATGCACAACTGCCCAAAAATTGGGTCACACATGAGTCAAAGAGTGTATGAGAACGCGTAACCAAAAATGTTTGGAGAAATGTTGCACAAAAGTTCTCTGGTCAAATAGAAGCGTCCCTTCCATGCAAACCTCTTTGTCATACGAAACTATAATGTAGTCCCTACTTCTTCAAACACAGCTGTCCATTCCATTACATAGCCACCTTAGCACATGCAGGACCAAAAATGTCTTTTATGTGAATATACCTAATTATGTGGCCCGCAATACTATCGCATAATACGACATATAAAAGTGTGGGGAAAGAGAACAAACTACCGGCGAAAATAATGTCTGCTGGAAATGTGAGACTTTTCCACTATGCAAACATCACAGAGCGGAGGTGGTGATGGAGGAGTACAATTTGACTACAATAACCTACTTTCCTCTCCCCTCCGTGTTTGCTTTGTTGCGGAAATCTAAGGATTTCTTTTTTCTTGCTGGGGACACACATAATGTGTAACCGAAATACGAGGAAAAGCTTGGACTACATAATATTATGTTGGTATATGTGTAGATTTTTTTCTTACCTACTCTTTCCCATCTCCGGAGAATTCATTCAAGCATTTTCTAGCCATCATCGCACCCAAACACACGTAAATCTACACCACTTTTCTTATCAACCACTTCACCCCTTCATAGAGAAGAGCACACACTTGCACAAGTTGGCTTTTTTAGCGAGTCCCGTTATGTAAGGAAGCTCATGGGAGACCTACTTTCTGAGCTGGGAATGCTCACGTATCTCTTTCCCTGGTCGTCTTCATCGCGTTTCGTGTGAATGTGCAATCATACACCTGTCCTAGAGTAGTACGCTGTGAAATGCAATGGCTTTTCTCTGGAGGCAGTATATGATTACAGTATAGAGTCCTCAATAAATAATTCTCTGTCCCCACCACTTTTATCTGTCTCCATTCACAATTTTTTGAGGAAGAACCATATCTCACTCAGACGTAATTAGCTTCCTTTCCATTACAATGTCACAAGAACCTGAGAATGACAATGTTGTAGGTTTTTGGCTAATGTCTGCGGCTTATCGTTTCAAGTTGCTCACAGAATTTTAAATAGGATTCACACTGAGGAAGAATATTACATTACTTATAAGCTTCACAATTAAAACTAACGCGGGAAATGGGTAAAGTATAGCTGGAAATTGGAAAGCATAATGGAGAACGCATTATGTTACTGAATAGGTACTCAATTCGTAGAAACAATGTTAACAAATGAAAGTTGGAAGGATGAGCGTTTCACAATATTGTCTAGAGAGGGGCATAATAAAAGAGAAGAATGAAGTTTTTGTTTTACAATAAGCCATTGTGCGATTACATATCGATTTCACAATCTATCAAATTTTCGTCATTCGGATCTTGATCTTAGAGATCAAGGAACTCCCCAATTACCCCAGGTCAGACTAACGCTTCCAATCAAACGTCAACCTGGTGGTTAATAAGAGCAGTTTTGTCTGAATTATGGTCTTGAATGTATGTATTTTTAATTCTTCTAATTTTGTAACGCTTTGTAGGTACACTCCGAATGGAGGCTTCACTCCTCCCGCCTACAATCAAGCATCACAACAAGGTCAAACTGGCGGCCTGCCCTATGACATTGGCGGTGACTTTGTTGACTCGACCACCAGCAGTGGTTTCGAACCTGTCGTGGTGAACAGAACCAGCTCCTCGTCGGAACTACCTGACTCACAAATGATCAACATCAGCACGACGACCACCTCGAGTACAAGTAGTAGTAATAACAACCTGCCTTCTGCGAATTCTATTCAGGTAAGCCTATACAATGACTATATACAATGAATTTTGCGTAATCAATTAAATACGCGAATTCTTCATTTTCAATAATTTTCATTAATCCAGATCTCAGAACTCCTCGCAAGAACCATCACTGATGCACACAACCGGACATGTCTATATTCCACTGGTAAGACTTTTGGGCTGGAAATATTTAAGAATTATAATTTTACGCGCAGCATGAATAATTGGCATATTTTATAACATCGCCTTTTCTTCTCCAAAACAGAACAAATCTCAGACATGCTCCGTCGTCCTCAAGATATCTCGAAGGTCCTCTACTACAAAGACTTGAGTCATGAAGAGCTCTGGCTCGAGGTAAGTGCTATTGATTGGTGACGTTGGAAGAAGGGCGGGATGACGATGAAGGAGCAGTTACAGATGAAGGCCTGGTGATTTAGTTAGGTCAAACAAGATAATCAGCGAAAATAACCAACTCGGTACATAAAACGGCAGTCACTAAATAGGTTGAGTTTTTGTCATTTACCGGGTCGACTTCTCCTTGTCAATAATCTCGCGGATGACATCGGTCGCGCCTTGATTTCCACTCTGAACGTGAAGACGGTCGCCCAGGTCATCAACCAGGAAACCGGAATGGGCGACCGTCTTTCACTTTCTGAGTGGAAATCAAGTCGCGACCGATGTCATCTGCGAGATTATTGACAAGGAGAAGTCAGGAGCCCCCACTTCGTCTGCCTCGCCCACGGCATCTTCAACTGCTCCTCCAGAGTCACGCACTTTCGTCACGTCATCCGATGATGATTTGACCTCGCTTCCTTCCAAACGAACTCGTCATGTTTAATTTTTTCTCGCTTACCTCAATGCGCGAGAGTGTGGGGTTGATTTCAATGTTGGTAATGTATCTTCAATAATTATTAGGCGGCCAACCGTTGAGTCAATCCATAACAATTTTTATGAAGACAAATAATGTCACTAGTCATATACCCGCATAATCAATGATAATGTTTTTAATCCATTAATAATTTCACAGCACCGGATGCCTTTCTCACTGCGGATACCACCGAATTGAAACTCATCACGTCGATCTTCGATGTCGCGAGAGCTCTCGCCGAGCTCAAACTCAACGAGATTCAACTCGCACTCTACTCCGCATACGTCCTTCTCTCACCGGGTTAACTATACCTAATGCTTTCACTCAATACACTTTCTTCACAATCTCTACATTTCATACGTTTTTCAATTTAAACAACTTTCATTGAACATATGTATATTATGCATGTCTCATGTTGCAATTCTAAACGACTTTTTGTTCTGTTCTGTTGTCCTCGATCATTTCCAATCTGCAGATCGTCCGGGACTGAAGGGCACGGAAGAAATAGGGAAATTGAGCGCAGCTGTGTTGCGATCCTTGCGGTTGGAAATTGCCAAGACCCATAGACATCCGATCAAGGGAGATGTCACCGTTGTCGACGCCTTGCTCGCACGTGTACCTCAACTAAGGTTGGCCATCATCATACTTATGACGCTATGTCTCATTTCCTGCCCAATGCTCAGATACGTAATAACAATATGTTTCACTTTCAACTTTCTTTTACTCACCTCCAGGGAGCTGAGTCTCCTCCATCTAGAGGCACTAGGAAGATTACGAAGAATGGCATCTCATCTAGAGTTTCCAGCATTGCACAAAGAACTCTTCGCTGTGGACACATGATTCGTAAGTGAGTTAAAGCTAGCTGTATAGTCTAAACACAAAATCACCCAAAATATTTGAATTAGTAACATGTAAACCTCTCTTAGTTTTCGTACAATCTCCTAAATATATTCACGAGACAAAGACAATGAGCCAAGCATTTTTAATAAACTTCGCTGTAAAAATTTTTTCATTAAAAGTTCTATGAATTTAAGGTAATAACCATCACACACGATTATCTGTATATTTACTCTATACTCTGTACTTTTTCTAACCTTCGAACTAACTTTTCCTATTTTGTTTAGATGCATGCGTTTATTTTAATTTATGTTTAACCTTACAATAATTTTCCTTTAAATTCTCTACTGAATTCGCAGATTTTTTTACGTGTCTTTCATTTGAAAATTAAAAAGGAAAAAATATTATAGTGTAATTCTTTTTTTCTCTTATATTTTTTTGTTTCTGCTTGCGTTTGTAACAGAGAAAAGGGTGAAAATTCTTATGTGTTGCCTGTTAATTTGGTTTCCTCTTTCCCTTAGATTTTTAAAACCGTTTTCTAGAGCGATGAGATGGCGAGGAACGAATGAGCGAGCGCATGTGCTTTTTCCTGTCTGGGGCCTATATTTACGACTAACCGTTAAGGAAACAAAATTATAACGACAGAAGAGGAACTTTCTACAAGTTAGCACCGTACACACGTAGGAATCATCGCGGCTAAGGATTTTTCACAAGGATTTTACTCTACTCTATTCGTTTTCGTCAACACGTCGTTTGGATTCTCTCTTCACTCAACATCATCTTCACACGATCATCTCCACCCGCAATCAAGCTCGACGAGAAATCATCTCTCCTTTGGGATTTGCTACATTTATCCAAACAACTTTTGTCCCAATGTTGATAACAAACGTTGAAACAATGATGCCGAACTTTCTTCAATTCTATAAAATAGATCTTAACAATGTCAAGCAATCAAATCACACAATGTTGAGAGTGGTGTTCATACACACAAAGAGAAAGTTCGCATTCCCCAAAAAGTTTGTACGCATAATGCTGAAAAAAGCTGCCCTTGTTGTTGACTTGCTAACACGTATGAAGAGACGTCACTAAGAGTTGTTGTGTTTTTGAATGATTCATGAAAACATTTAGTAATTTTTTACTCACATCTACATATTCGTTAAATTATATAACTATAAAGTGTTTCCCGTTATACATAAACGTTAATTGAATGCTTATAATGATCTTGTTTCTATCTTCTCAATATATATGTAATATCTACAAAAAAAACTTATATTGACACACATACACACACTGCTATATGTATTTATTGTTGTGAAGAATCATTTATTTTGACAGTGATACAGAAATATGGTACACAAAAAGTTTACTACCGATATACTACTCATAAGGAATTTATAATAGGTGAAAAAAATGGTTATATGTAAATCCTAAAAATATTATATACATATATACACACAAAAATACACGGAATGTAATAACTGCCTGTGAGTGCTAATTCATTTATATACAACAAATTGTACGAGTAACTTTACTAGAGAGTCGTAGCAGAGAAAGAAAGCGAGAAAAAATATCTTATACTAAATAATATGCAAGTCTATATATGTAATAACGAGAAGTTTTTTACAAGTTATATAAGATCGCGCCCCCACCACTTACCGTTTTGAAAGAAAAAAAAAGTTTAGGCTGTTCTTTAACCAGTTTCCAATCCGGCTTAGGCAAACAATGTTGAAGCAACGAAATGAATTAGACGGGAATGCATGTAAGAAAAACGGGTGAAAGGAGGGGAGAATACTTGTAACATTGATAACTCTAGAGATACAATCATTCATGAATGTGCATAATAGTGGGGCGGATTGTGAACGACGAGTAAACCGGGATGTGGCGTATGAAACGAAAGGAAACTTATTAGATAGAGAAAAAAAAGGAAAGTGTATGTTTGGTACCTGTTTCTACTAAAAAATAACGAGAGCACGTTCTTCTGTGGAGAGAGCATTGTAACGAGTGAGAAAGGAAGATTGTGGAAAATACGAGTGAAAGAACTATGTAAGTGCTACATAGTGCTATTGCATAATATTCTACTAAAAACAAATTGCTTTTGAACTTTTTGAGAAAAACATGAAAATTATATGTATGTAACACTGCTAAAAATATATACATACCTACGTACATAGAATATATAGATACTATAATACAGAAATATTATAGAGGATTTAAGGAACGTAAGAATAAAAGGAAAACTATTACCTCTTAGGAATTTTAATTGTATGAATTACACAGGTATAAAAATGTGGGCACATTAGAAAAGGAAAAGAAATGTGCACTAAAATAATCGAGTGTAATTTAGCTGTAACTTCACATACAAACGCGTATATACACTACTAACTTGTTATATAATGTAATTTGGTAACACCAAGCATCTTCGACGAAAAAATATAAAAGTAATATATTAGGTAGATATAAAAGCTTACATTTTCTAGAGTAAGTTCACGTATGACAAACGAAAAAGTTTATATATTCATCACCACTGTTGTCTATCGTTGTTGTTACAATTATTATTCATGAGGAACAGGACGGTGTACAATTACGAAGAGTAAAATTCTTTTTCGACACAGTTTTTTAAACGAGACTATCTGTTAAGGGTAAAGATAACGGAAAACGGTTTGTTGTAGCTTATTTGATTTTCTGCTGAAAAAAAAACCAAATGTTCACACGAAACTTGGAACATTCACTTTAAAAAAATAACCATCACATTTTTTTTACCCAAGAGAAAGTAACGACGTAATCTTTTTTCACTGCTTTACCCCATTTTGTTTGGTTCTAAACGAAAGATCAGTAACAATCATTTTACATTGTAATCAATCAAAATATTCAACAAAAGCTATTATTGAGAACGTTGAAAATATGTAGTAGCTAATAATAATTATTGTTTACATGTTTAATTTACACATTTAGGTTTTTACGAGTAGTGTAGTAATCCCTCTGTAAAATGTGAATGCATGTCAATGATTGCGAGATGAACGATATATTATATACATATATATTTACTTATATTTACTTTGTTACAAGAAGTACATGAGTTTTTTTTGTAAAGATCATGATAGTGATGCTATTCAAAACTATAATGTGTATAAGTTAGAGTCGCACCGTGAGGAGAGACACAAATGAATATCATTTTAATGTAAACAATGGATTTCAAAGTTTTCTTTGTGCTTGGTTTATTTTCAAAAGAAGAAAACAGAGTTATTTAATCTTTTTTCATTAACATTATTCCTAAAGTTCAGGTTTAGTGTGTATTTAAATCATACGAATGATAAATATGTGTCTCGAACTTTTTGGCTTTTTTGCTTGCTCTCAAACAGAGAAAGAACAGATTTCAGTTGTACAGACAAGCAATTTTTTTTGGAGGTAGGTCATTTAGACTAGCGTTAGTAGCTAAATTAGAAACGAGAGAGCGAGAACTTTTGTGTAAAATGTAACGATATATTATTATGCTGTATTCTTTTGACCTTTTAGAGCACACGTACACCTAGAAAATTAGATTATTCGGAGCAGATAGAAAGGAAAACTATAATATTATACACATTCATTGAATGTCTCTTACTACTATGTATACATGTATGTAGTGAGAAGAGAAAAGAAAATCAATGATATGACGAGGATGGCGTATAGCTTTTATTTTGTAGAAAATGTTTCTAGAACAGGAAAATCGTTAACAAAAAAATAGTAAAAAGCATAATATATATAATCTCTATATAGCTACTACAATATTGTATATGAATTATTCGTAATATATTATTATTATACATGTATAATTGTATGTGGTAATCTTACTGGTTATTATTGTACTACACTATATATACTATATTATATACATAATGGGGTTGTGGACAATTTTTTAAATATAAATTCGAGCAATTATATCTACTTTTATGAAGGAGATGATTTATTTCTTGCATCATCACCATATTTTAAGGAAGCGTGCGAGCAAAGATAAACATGAATTAGTCATACAATAATTGGTTTATCGAAGATCAACCCCGAACCCCTCTAGCCATGGATACATGAAGGTAAGTTACAAAATACTGAAAGTGGCAGGGTGGAACACGGGCAAGTCTACAGCGGTCACAAATCTATATCAAGAGGTTGTCTTGAGTCAGTGGCATCTTGTATTATCATCACGCTAAATCTTTGCTAAATGCTTCAACAATGAGTCCCGGTTTAGGCGAGGAAGCTAAGGCTGCAAGTGTGATTTCAGTTTCTTCCAGCAAGCACAAGCGGCGGGTTGATAGAGCATTTATTTTCCGGAGAATCATCGACTTGAAGAGGCGCTTCATCAGATGCTACTTTGTGAACATTGTAAATTATTACTTGGATTGACAAAGCAGGCAGAGGTCAGCAATATTCAAATTATAAATTTGCCATTTGCACTTGTTTACAGATTGCTGCATTGATTCAGCTACTATTTCATGGAATTTCTCTGACGGGAAATTTTTCTCTCATTTATGGACAACCCGACTTGCTCACTGCGATTGTTACCTTTCTCTTTGCATGCTTCTTGATGATTCTTGGCAGCACGATTTGCATTTACGCAATGACCAAGATACTCGTGAAATGGGCGCTGATTTTGGTATGGACATTTTGATGGATACTTTACATATAGTTAAAGACCTAGCTCATTTGAGAATGCACTGTGAGTACGAATTTTTGTATGCACGCCGATTTCCAAAATGTCGTAGGGCTATGCGATAGTAATGACAGCAGTATTCCTCAATACCGCCGCCGCCTTCGGAGAGCATGTTTTTCCAGCAGGGCCCGAGAGAATTTACGGATTCCGTCGAGATGTCATTGAGGACTGCCAAGCGTACCCAGATCACACCTTCAAATTTATAACCAATCCCGAGTCAAGAAAGGGGGAGCCCCTGATGGCGGAGGACGAAGAACACGAGCACAGCCCCGAGGAAGAGGAAACATTTTTATTTCACGGTGAACTTGGTGCTTCTACTGAAGCAACGGTTACAGAAGCGGTACAGTGTCGTCGTGTTCTCCATTTATGCTTACGATGGTCATGTGTACGATTTACAATATTTCAATCTTGCAGTACATCTGTGATGAAGTTCTTTACCATGTGGGCAGCTTCAAGAGGTCCTACGTCAGCATGGTGCTTGTCCTCATTGTCTTCGTTGTAACGGTAGCCCTGTCCGTCGTGGATATCGGGAGGTTATTGTGGATAAATTACAAAGGCACGGTGTACTCCATTTTGCCTCCATCTTTGGTGGAGCCTTATGAAGATTATGACGAGTTGCTGAGGCATAGTCACTCCTTGGGTTCTTTAGAAATCCAAACGCAGGTGCTGACGCACGCCAAGCAAAAACAGAAAAGCTTTACTGAAGAAAGGCGCCAACATTACCTCAAGATGAACAGAGATCATGTTGTCGAAATAGAGCGCCAGATTGAGCAGTAGTGTGATTTAATAATAACGTTGACGAGGGTGAAAGCATCCTTTGGATTTTTAGGCATTTTTATTAAAAATTATTTTCTATTTGATTTTACATCTTTTTTCGGAACGATTTTCTCTTTAATGAAGAGCTGATAAGTCATACGACAGACGCCAAAGAGGCGTTCTCAATTAACTAAATTATACATTTTTTCATTAAAACTTTGTACACACTGCGCTAGTCCTATTCACACAAGAGTACATCTCCAACTTCTCCGAGACAAACTCTCTGATCAAATAACCCGGACTTTCCCGGGGTTTGCTCTATACATCAGCTACACTTTCGGAACATCACAAAAAATCTCTCACTTAATCGCCCTCGCTCTCCTCCCTTCTCTGATTTACTGTTTGCACATCGACGTATCCGCGAAATAGGTAAAACTTCGGAGCTCATACGGTGTCGACATGGCTTCTGAAGTGCCATGCTCCTCTCGGTCGTGACACGCACTTTCTCTCGTCACCGAAGACAAGCCGACAGCCGTGTCTGCATCCAGCTTTTGGAGTACAATCATCCTAATGTCCTTGTGCAAAAAGATCTTCTCCCCGTCTGCGGAACTTCCGAAGCGAATATGAATCAGGTAGCGAAGCCATTTCCGAGCGTTCGGGTGCCTATCTGACTTGCCCAAAGGCATGAATAAGATTTTCTGCCGTATGAACGTCTGACTGTTCGCTGGCATACTTTGAAGATCATAGTTGATGACGAACATTTTCACAACAGTTTTCATTGGATTGCAGAGCGTCACTTGAAGGGTTCCTCGGCGTGGGACAGGATACACGGTTGGAGATAATGTTACATGAGCCTGCAAAAATCAACAGCAAACTCAACTCAGTATAATCTTCATTGGAATTTCCTTCAACAGTTATCATTTGCATATTATCTGCATTCATGTTACAGAATAAATCTATCCGCCTTCCCAAGCCATCATCATCATCATTAAAAGCAGGAAGTAAGCAGGTATATTGGAAACCGGACGAACAAAGGATTGCTAAAAGTATGCTTGGCGATTACACCAACCCATAATCCGGGTTGAAAGTACGCGTAAATGCATTTCATCATCGTAAAGAGATAAGTAGAACAAATCCGCAATATGTTGAGAGCTCGTCATTGTCTCGTATTTTTATGCACAGACCAGGACATAAGAATGAAACTAACCGCTTTCACTAAAAAGCCTAATAGAGTTTATGTTGGCTGATGAGTTCCTTGTCCAGAATACCATTAACTCTGTCCTTAAACCTTTCAACAACTTTATGAAAGCTTCTACAAAGCAGATTGAACAAAGGATAATGTATATGATTCGTTCAAATTACCCTTTCTCTCTAAACCTATCACTAAGCATAAAGTGAAAAGCAAACATAGCAGACATTCACCGCTCATCACGTGGCAGCAGACTGTCGCTGTTCCGAATTTTCTCAATCCTCAATCATTAATGATTATCAGCACTGGCAAAAAAGCTCGATCTCATTTGCAATCCAAACATTGATCCATCATCTTGTGTTTACCAGTTTTCCCTCAGCACTTTACAGTCTAACTTCTCATCAACAACGAAAAGCGATGTCCTATCATTTACTCTTGAAAAGTCAACTAACGCTTTATGTACACAAAAATAAGCGTACCTCTGTGAATCTTATTTACACTTGAAACGATTCGTGTACATAGCGTTTTCTCATACTGCCTCCATCCAAACATACACCCACATTTTATTCTCCTCAGAGAAGCAATCAAAATCATTACATTGACTGTCATGAACACTTTACAGCCCATTCCATTCCCTAGACATCAACGTGGTTGTGTTGGTGGTGCTTTGAGCCATTTCCATAAAGACCCGTAATGCACTCATTCCGTTCTACATTCTGTAGCCGCTCTCTCTCACCATTTTCTCTCCATTTTATATTAGAAACATAAACATTCTCTACTGCAAACTCGCATGCAAAATGGTAGTGTGAGAGAATAATTTCTTTTTATTTCGCGAACACCATTTCCTTCTCACATCACAACATCGTGAAAAAGACACACACGACGAACGTACACATCACATCCGAAAATTCGGGCCATGAATTTTGCCGTGCTCTATATCAGTGTGTAAAGGGGAAGAGATACACGATTTGTTATTGAGCTACTGATATTGAATTTGAATTTAGGGAAAGAGCCATGCAAACGCAAAAAATAGCTCTCGCAAAAACCATCATCATCCATAAACCAGGCTTGAGTGTAAACGAAGGTGAAAAATTTGTTTAGATTGCTTCAAGCTCTCTTTCTCTCTCAAAAGACTTTTGCCGTCATGCGGATCACTTTATCCTTTAACACATGCCTCACATGTACAACGCAGAGGAGAAGAGCAAAAAGAAAACAAAAATTTTCCATAGCCGTTCTGAACAAAGTAGTATAACTAGACCACAGCGTGAACTGAGAGAAAGGGCTGTTTGCCAAAATATCAAACATGTTACGCTATAAACAGAGTGTGAGACTCTGTTATGCCTCAAGCCTAAATGAGATAATACACAAGAGATAGAAAAAAACTCAACCTCGAAACACTCGTTTGCTTTTTTTTCTCTTGATGATGACGATATCATCGAACAAACTTTAAACGAAGTATTCGGCATGTGTCTATGTGCAATTTTGTGTTATCTCAAAATGTTTTGCGATGAGAGACAGTACAAGAGAAGCTCACATTATGCATGGAAAAATAGAGATGGCCATTCCACTGCATAGTACGGACACACACGAGTTTGCAAGTTTAAGAATACACAGTTTGGCCAACAGTTTTGCATGATGGTCTAAGAGAGCTCCTGGTTTATTTTGTGAGCGTCTAATACATAATGGGATGAAGCCATGAAATTCTCTTTTTTATGATTCCAGCAAATGTAAAGTGAAGGCATTATGTAGCATAGAAAGATAAAAAAATAGCACAGACATAAACGAAGGAGAGACGAGTGAGATTGCAAATGGATGATAAAAGCTTGTTTGAGAAAAGGAGGATGCACATTCTGCACACACAAAAACACACATTAAATCCCAGTATAGAACGCATATAGTGACACGTTCAATGCGCAATATGTGTGTTTTTATGAGTACACCAAACATGTGAGTGGAAGAGAACCACGTGAAAGCGAAAAAAATATCAAGGTGAGATCCCAAAGAGGTAATTAACATGAGCCAAGGTCTCTTTCAGGCAGACATGTGTGTGTAAACTTTGCAACTTTCCGATATTTTACTTATCTTCAAACGTTAATTGTATTCAATGCAATACTCCATGGTGGAAAAAAATATTCAAGTAAAGTCGGATTTGGTACGGCTACTAGTGAAGTGAGAAACGAATTTTTTCATGTCGTTTTGCTTATTTTCGCATCTTCACAACAAACACAAAGATATTGCATGCTCACTGCACATGATCAGAAATAGAACTTGCTTAGAGAGCGAAGCGGAGAGATTAGTAGGGATGAAAAAACAAGCTTAAAATTTTTTGCGAGGAATAAACCAGCAATGCAGATGACGTGATTTTTTAAAAGGAATTTACATGTACACCTTGAGCTTTAAAAAGAGGAGCGCCGAAAGGGAGAGAAATTAGGGATGAAAAAACAAGCTTAAAATTTTTTGCGAGGAATAAACCAGCAATGCAGATGACGTGATTTTTTAAAAGGAATTTACATGTACACCTTGAGCTTTAAAAAGAGGAGCGTCGAAAGGGAGAGAAATATGATGATGCGACAAAAAATGACTGGCTGGTGATTATGAGAGAGTAAATCTCTGAAAAATTACAGAACTTACCATGTATGGTGCTGACACCCTATCGTTATCACAGAACGTGTAGAAAAAGACGGTGACGGGGAGCTTAAAGTTGTGAGAAGAGCCAGNCTCTGAAAAATTACAGAACTTACCATGTATGGTGCTGACACCCTATCGTTATCACAGAACGTGTAGAAAAAGACGGTGACGGGGAGCTTAAAGTTGTGAGAAGAGCCAGCATCCACCTCTGCCGTAAATCCCTCCACCGTGGAAACAGGCTCAATGCGCCCATTTAGCACGGACTCTTCGAAGGAGCCAAGAAGAGGCTGACTAGGCTCGGACAACCTGTTATGCGACAAATCATGAAGAACATGTACTATATGGTGCTAATTATTTATTTTTCCAAATTCCAAAAATTTCTACCTTTGCCCATGGAAAAGAGGGCAGCCCAAAGCCCTTCCACGACCACATTTTGGTAGGAGACTCGAGTCAAAGTCAAATCGACCTGCGGCAACTCCAGACCTTCGAATCGGTGCCGGACTTGAGGTGAGGGGTAGTCCACTTTTATGAAACACCAAAGTGGTCGCTCTGTTGAGACTCTTTTCGAACTGGAGCTTATCCCGCAAAGTGGGAATCTTTGCATTTTGATTCCCCGCCAAGGTCAGCATATCCGTATCCACAGATTCGTCTGTCACATCGGTAAATGTAGCATTTTCCTCTTTGTCTGACGTTTGAGTCGCCTCAGGAATGGCAATCCGTAGATTCTGATTGAAACGCAATTCCAAGAAGAAGCAAAAAAGCAAATTACAATAGGATTCTTATGAAACGCCTACTTAAAGCATTGTCCTCAATTTCCCTTGAACTTGGTTTCATTGCATGCAATCATCGAAGAGTCATGATCAGTTTAGTTAACGTCTACACAGCAATTTCGTCTTTTGCATATTCATATTGGTAGGAATCAAGGAGGCTACCTTTGGTCTCCTAGAAGAGCCACCGCTAGCATGACTTCGTCGACTGCGCCCTCCCCGAAATCGTATCCGTACACCAGAAACACCCTCGTCGTCTTCGCCAAGCATGCCGTAAAACATTTGAGATTTGTTGTTTGAAAGACATGGCTTTGTAATACTAGAAATATGACATGGTACTGGAAGCGGAGGAAAGTTTTCCATTCTTGGTAATGAATCCACCGTGACCTACATTTCAAGAGAAAAAAAGAGAAATAAAAATAAATGCGGAAAATGAAGAAGCAAGCAGACATGTGTGGTGTAGAGAGATGATAATGATATGCATGCATAACAGACAAAAACCAGAGCGAGCTCTCACTTGAATACACAAACCATATTTGCAGGTTTGCTTTGCCTCATACGTTTTTTACTCCATAAACTGATTACGGCCTGGTATTGGGTAATACAGGCACGGTCTCTTTAATCTTATCTCATAGCACAACACCAAACCACATGCATCCAGAAAGCACATTAAATATGCTTCCTATTGACAGAGAGAAGGCATAAAACTTGTATCAACTTTTTCAACTATTTTGCCACACCAAACTTATGAATACAGCATTTACATCATCATCATCATATCATTTGACTTCCACGTATTATGCAATAACGTGTTTTCTTTCGCTGCTTTTTTGCAAACTTCTCTCATAAAAGCCATAAATTCAGCTCAGTCCCCGAAAAATGAGCATTTTTGTATCATGCAAACGAGATTTCGTTCTCAGCTTACTTTGACTATCCATTTGGAATTGGCCCGACCCTTATTCCATCCCCGATGACTACTTCGATGTTGCTGAGTGTCCCACAAAGTCTGACTCTGACTTTCCAACGTCACTGCTGGGAACTCATGACGATCCCAGCCCTCCTTGACTGGAGCCCCGCTGTCAGCCATGTCAATGCGTACTTTCCAGGCAGTTGTGAACTCCTTCTTTTTCGACAACCAAGCTGCCAACTGGGAGAAATGGAGGAAGGATCGAACCGCATTGTGTAAATTCCTCGGGGTCATCATTATAGGTAATGAGCTGCTGCCACCACCAGACTGCTTCCCACTACTTCCGGGACCTTCCGCAGAGGTTGAAGCTTCCTGGTAGGTTGTCTCCTCCTGAGGCACCAGTGTCACCCTCCATCTCTCGATGAGCATTTCGTTTTGAATCATATTGTTTACAGGTGAGTTGACTGAGGTACAGCTGCTATTGCCAATTTGCGATGTAGGGGTTAGCATGACTTCGAGTGTCAAATTCGAGGGATCTGACATCAGCAGGAATTGGAGAGATGCGAGTTGACGACACTGAAATACCAAAGAAAAGCCATGATACCATTTACTCGTCACGTGCAACTAGGTTTTATGGAGTAAGAAACAAACTATTCTCCAAGAAGGAAGAAGAAGCCACAAAAACAAAAAGGCCAAAGCTAATTCCATGGTTCGCTTCCCCTTCATTTTGATAGGATAAGACTAACTGATATGCTACTCGTTGCGTCGCAAGCATAACGTATTTTATGCTGTTTTCCAAGAGTATGCCTTGCTTTTCGCGACTCTTTTCCAACTCGTAATTCCAAGGAAGTTATTACTCATGCCACAACACTTGCTTATGCAAGAATCGATACGACCCAAGTAATACGTTTTTCCAACCGGCTAATAATGACGCATACATCCTCCTTCCCACTAACA
>JAHZMW010001248.1:0-19393 GCA_027743745.1 Alloscopus bannaensis | reverse complement strand
CTGTGATACAATGATCCCTGGCCACGGTGCAGCCCCGAAAAACACCTCCAATCCTTTCAAAATCGCCCTCAGCTCGACGTCTGTCCAAGGCCGTGAAACTGTGGAGGTGACGCTCGCCTCGAGAAACGGGAATGACGAGTTCAAAGGACTTTTCATTCAAATGCGGAAACCAGGCGAGGCCAATCAAGCGTTTGGAGAGTTCGGTGCAGATCTTGAGACCGGACATACGAAGCCTATGCATTGCTTCAATGGGCAGGACAATGCTCTGACGCATACGTCGGGAGAGTTAAAAAAATCGGTGAAGGCCAACTGGACGGCTCCGAATGAGGATGCGACTTATGACGTGTAGTAAGTGTGAAACAGTGGTTATCCAAAGATAAGATCTGAATAAAATTGGGATTTGAGAAGTAATTTGTATAAATTTTTATGTGCAGTTATACCGTTGTTGGGAAAACGTTCGATCAATACTGGACGGCTCATGTTCACAACGAAAAGGTCCGCGTGACAAGGAATGCTGCTGCAGTCGCTGCGACGGTTGCTCCGCAGGTGAGGTTTATCAAAGACATTGAAAGGATTCCAATGACATTTTTTGTATATGCCTAATTCAATGTTATCATTGACCACTTAGCAAGCGAGTCCGGAGTTGGTGGAGGAGCTGAGAAAGTTTTATGGAGGATGTGGAAAGAACAAGGGTTGTTTCGGAATGCCCGGATCTTGTGTTCAAGACTTTGACTCCAACTCCGACAACCCCACCGCTTGTGACATCATGGTGACCTGGGAAAAATCAGGGGAATTGAACGTTTTTGAAATAACAGGAACGCCTGGACGTGCCACGGCCACTTCGGGCTACGTCGCTGTGGGCTTGTCGGAAGACGGGAAAATGGTAAAATTCATAGTCTCAACTATTGTCAACTTATTGTTGGTTGGAAAGTTTTATCGTTACGATATCCAAAGATTTTAATCTCTGTCATTTATAGAGTGATGACTCCGTAGTTGGATGCACCTTGCTGGGTGCACCGGCCGTGGAGAGATACCACAATCCTGCCAGCTACGGTCCCAACCAAAAGCATTCCGTACGCTTTACAATGATTATATCTACTCGGTTATAACAAGCCCATAAACATGGCTTTCCAATATCACATCCAATATTTATAAATGACAATTATTTCGAATTCAGGATCCAAAATATGCACTCGACAAAACCGAAGCAAAGGTCATTGACGGGAATCTGTTTTGTAAGTTTCAACAAAAAGACCACAAGTTGGACGGGGTGGACATCAACTTTCAAAATAAGTATTACCTCCTCCTCTCCAGGGCTGATAGCATTCACGGTATGCCAGCTCCACTTGATTAAACATGAAGATCTTTATTAAATATTTTTTTGTAATTCAAACTGTTCTTCTTTATAGCCGGTGGACTCGGAAAACACAGTGCGACGAGCAAAGCACCGAGCCCCAAAGCGATCCACATCACAGACACCGATATTCTGGGAGCTTCCGCCAACACTTGGCTCGTCCAGTTGCATGGAGGCCTGATGGTTATCGCTTGGCTCCTCTGTGCTTCCACCGGCATGTTCACGGCGAGATACTACAAGTTGACTCACACCGACTTTATGCCCTTCAACAAAGCCTTTTGGTTTGCGGTAAGCGACTGAAAAATCATCTAAAAAATATTTTATTGCATAAAGGATAACATTTAATATAATATTCTTTGGTCGACAGCTCCACGTTTTCTGCATGTTCGCCACGGCCTTCCTCACGATCGCCGGAGCGATTTTCATCATCATCAAGAAGAAAGGCTTTGAACTCCGCGACTGGCATCCGATTCTCGGGGTCATTGTCGTGGGGCTCGCCATCTTCCAAGTGATCATCGCCTTTTTCCGCCCCCATCCTGGAACGTCGAAGCGACCCATCTTCAACTGGGTTCATTGGGGAGTCGGAAACTCGGCGCATATCATTGGAAGTGTGTAGATAACTAGTAGCCTAAATTAACTAAGCGATGTTAATGTACATTCATTTTAGCAGAAGCAGGAGGAATGCATCTAAACTTGTATGTTTTTTATTAGTTGTCTGCATTTTCCTTGCTTGGGACCTCGATTTGGCAGACTTGCAACGATTTGAAGAAAAGTACCTGTGGATGTGGATTATGCTCGCGCTCGTCTTATTCCATGTTCTTATGCACATCGTGATGTCGGTGAGTGATTGCTAATAATTACAGAATAATTATTCACGGCTGTCAGCTGTGGTGAATAACTTGTTTTTTTTTTCACATAGATTCACACCTTGTGGGCTGACAAGCAGATGGACTCCAGCAATAAAAAGAGAGCGGTACAACCAGGCCCTATGAAATCCAATGGGTTATCAACAGAAGCACCTGTGAGTTATCACCCCTGTCTATATAGTATACATACTCTTATTTATAATTTAATTATTTATTTTTTCTTAAAATGTTTTTACTATTTGCTTCTAGGGTACTGCGTTCCGTACCTTCATGCTTGCCCTGTATCTCCTCGTGATGGCTGCTGGAGCGATTGCGTTAACTGCTCTAATTTTCTGGCCAAAGGAAGAGGAAGAAGCGCCTACATCATAAGCAAATATGCAATCTCTCCACAAGAGAAACACACTGCAAAAAAAAGTATTTTTAAATGTGATTTTTCCAGGGGTTATCAAAATACACAAGTGAAGCAAGGTTTTTACTGTTGTTTTCGATATTTAAACTAGGATAAGCATCCAAAATCTAACTTTTTCACAGAGAGTGTGTGTTCATTTTACAAAAATTGTAGTGATTTACAGGTTAGGTCTCGCAATGACAAACTGATTCTGATTAGACTCTAGCTACTACTAGAAAGTACTGATTTTGCTGCGAGTACGATATGTTTTTGTTACGAGCTATTTAAACTAGAAAGTGATTTGCGGAGAAAGTGCAACAAACGTTGGATCAGAGATGCCATTTTTTTTTGTTTAAAATGAAAGTACGGATTTTGCTGCGAGTACGATATGTTTTTGTTACGAGCTATTTAAACTAGAAAGTGATTTGCGGAGAAAGTGCAACAAACGTTGGATCAGAGATGCCATTTTTCAATTTTTTTTGTTTAAAAGTCCATGCTGCGGATAATGTTGAGAAGGCTTCTGAGAATCAACATTTTGTGATATGTATAGTAAACTAGGAACCTGTGAGTGATTTTAAGGATGTATTACTAGGTTTTTAGTACTTTTATTATATAATGAGTTTAGCATTTGGATTTCGGAAATGAGCACGGTTTTATTATCATTTTTGTGTGTCATGCTGCCATTATATTTTAGAGTAAATCAATTAATGATTATAAGTTGTCGACATGTATGAACCCTTTTTGTTTGCTATTTTTTACCTGACACAATTGTCCTCGGGTAAATTATATAATATGTAAGTACAAACAGAATAATTAATGCATGTGCTCTGGTTAAAAGTTAAAAGGTTTCAGTTGTACGAACTATGCAAGACAGTGTGATACACTACGGAATCTACGCGTATTTTAAAGGTTAAATGTTGTAGCGGAGTCGGTGATGTGAATGAATGCGAAAAAATAAAGAGTTTCTTGCTGAACAAAAATCGAGTGGAGTTTTTTTTTTCCGACTCATTTATAAGCTTGATGGAACAGCAGCGTCTATCTGTTTGATTCATTCATGAGTCAATAGCAGAAAAAAAATAAAAGCAGACTTACAAGTTCGTTAAATGAAAAAACCTTAAATTCATTCACCACCTTCGATTTGAATGATCTCATTACTTAGTATCAACATATCATTTTCCAATTTGACTTTATAATTCATGCTCACTCAGAAATCATTTCGAAGGCAATTAATATTGCAGCATAATATTATACACATCTCCATTACCGCCTAACAAAGCATTTTTAATCACGACAGACCTTCACTTCTAAATTCACACTTTTCTCAGAGCAATCAACTTGTTCACAAGCTGAATTCATTCTACATTCACTTGACGGTAATGCACTCATTAAGAAATCAATAATATCCGCGCCAGTAATTACGATTACGATGATGGGCGCACTCTCGTTATGCAATTGGAAAAGTATGCAAATCCTGCCAAAAATGGAGCACCCCATAAAAAACCTCAAATCACTCCACTTATCAAAAATTATAATAACTACGTGAGAAATTCGAGAAAGGACTCTCAACACAAAAGGGAAACGAGTGCATATTTTGAAATAGAAAATGCATTTTCTCTACGTGATCCTGATAGTGATCTTGGGCATCTCAGAATAGTAGAAGCAGAAAATACAAAAAAAGTGCGTTAATAGCATTTTCCACTCAACGCCATCATTATTTGTCGTCTCCCTATCAAAACCGTCAACCACGATTACCTCGTTGTCATCTCGCGAAATATTACAAAAATGCTTCACTCTTCAAGAATCCTTTTTAAACTCTTTTTTCTTCACAACATCCCATGTGCACTTGCACTTCTTTCAACGACTTGATTTCTTCTAAAGTCATGCCTCAAACCATATCATTGTTGAGTACTCACTAGTGACAATAGAATTTAGATTATGCAACTCCTCTCCCGTCTGTGGCTTACCTATTTGAACAAAAGTGTGAAGCAGCATGAAAAAGTGATTTCAAAATAATTGATCAACGATTTTTTTTATAAACTCACTTTTAATACACTATTGCACGCTATTTGCACTCTGTCCAAATAAAAAAATGATCAAAAGTGGACATCAGAGAGAGAGAACTACAAGAAAGAAATGAGAATTGCTCTTGAAATCCTTTTTGTATGACGGGAGGTGTGGCAAACTTGTAAATGTTCGGAAAAAATCCATTATTATTTTTTCTATACTTCATTTTCGACTCTCAAATCTCCATTGCTCAATAAAATGTATAGGAAAATCCTTTTTGTTGGCAGTAATAATTGTCCATTTGGTAATCGTAAATGTACTTCACACAAAGTCTCTTGTGAATTCAATATTGACAAGTAAAATAAACTTGGAGCAAGCTAATGTGTACTTTAGAGAAAAAATTGATTTCGTCATCAATTGGAAAAATAACAGTAATTTGATTAGCGAATTAAGGCGTGTTATTTTGTACCTAGCACTAGTAACTAGTTTTTTTCTTCTTTATTTTAGCTGCTATATTTTTCTAAAAAGGTGAGAGCTGACTCAGAGCTGATATTTGAGCCAAAACCTCTCCAAAAATAGTGTATTTTTCTGACGTTTTGGAGATACATGAGGATGATTATTTTGATGATGACATTTGGCCGGAAGCAATCAGAGCCGTGTCACATATAAATTAGAGGTAAATAAATGCCGATTTTTTGCAAGGGGCAAGTTGCGACTCGTCAAATCGACACGTAATAAAATACTCGAAAGAAAAGTTGCTTATTTGGTAGCCTCATTAAGCCTTTTTTTAATGTGTTCGCAAATCGGTCATCATGAGAATGCGATCATGCCTGAGAATGCTCTCAATTTCATTCGTCGAAGACACCCAATATAGATTCGAAACCTCACGTACCCCACGTTTTTTTCTGATGTGGGAGCATCACTAATTTGTATTCTAGGTCTCTCGTTTTTGATTCCTTTGTTCTTTTCAGGAAGTGTGACATAAGTAGAATCCAATTTTCGGTGTGCCTAAGCCAAACGAATTAGTAGCAATAATAATATGCGGTTGGAGCTTATTTGAAGAAATAGAAGAAAAAAATACTCGTAAGACTTCTAACTAATTTTTGATGATTTTTCATCAACTCCCTGTGTGCTCATATGTGTACTCGCAATTACTCTCGAATTAGAGACTCATCTCGCATTATTTCCGCTTATCATCTATCACTGTGGTTTTTACGATTTGAATTACGTCTCTTTGAAAAAAAAACGAGAGTGATTACAGAATAAATCTTGGTATGTGCATCCTGTGTAGCTCGCATGAATAATGTCATGTTTTCGATTAGAACACACGTACCTTCACAAATGTGATCATAAAGACGACATCAGAGAGTGCAGAGGTAGATTCTTAAAGTTTAATCAGGACTTTGGCTTGAAGCCACAGTAGTCCTCAATTCGTGCGATTTTATGAATGCGTTATGTGTGCGCACGTGTGATAAATGGGATTTGTGCAAAAAGTCGAAAATCTCGAAAATCCTTTGAAGCTCGAGCGAAGACTAAGTATTACGAGTTTTGTCTCGCACTTTTCATTCTGACGTCGGATGTAATGTGATAGATTGCGAGCTGTCACGCTCATAATGGCTATCCATATCAGATTTGCATACATTTTGTTAGCACAAGCCCAATTCATCAGATTGTCACAAGTATTTATGCCAAATTGTGTTTTATCCTGTCTTAAATTATGACATTTGTGTAAACGACTTGAAAAGTGCATTTCCAACATTTTTGTACACACACCAATTCTGCTCTTAATCATGAAACCATATTGTACACACTGCTATAAATCACAATGATAGAAAAATAATGCGCGTGCACACACACTGTGAAAAAAAATGTTGCGTAAAAATAATTATGATGCTGTTTGTGTCTCTTGTCACCACAAAAAACACTTCTACAAATCTAGTACACAGAGAAAAACATTAAGTGCCTAAATATCAAGTTAATGTGCGTCTGTTTGCAGTACCACACGCTCAATTGTCTCTGTGCCATTTTGACTTGCTACACACAATCTCATCATCGTCATCTTGATGCTTTGCACATTTTTTCAGAACCTTTCTTGATTGAATGCTGTGAACACTTTGTGACATCACAGGTAAAGCGACAACACGCTAAAATTTGCTGACCATATCTCCTCATACATTTCCGTCTCCACCTCGGCAACTCTCAACGCCTCCAAAATTTAGACTCTTTTTTGATTTAGCACCAAAATGCCTTGACGTAGTTAAACTACACATTTTATGAGCGTTTTACGCTCTTAAATTTGCGACACTTTGGTAATAGCGTTTTTTCAGGAGTTTTTTAAAGGAAAAAGCGTCGTAAAACTAGAAATCGTAAAATGTGAAATATTTTACCACATCATCCTAGCATAGTATGCTACCTGTCAATTTCTAGAGAGTATGTCTTATGCTAGATAACGTTTGCTTATCTGTCAAGGTATTTTTTTAGACAAAGGAGTACCTTCTAGTTTTGGGTCCGTCAGGTCTCCGCCACGTACAAAAGTTACGCAACGTGGATAAGTATGTGGAGCCTAGTTAACGGATTCGAATCGTACATGACAAGAATGAACATTTTAGAGTAGCCGGCATTTTCGTATTGGCATAGGATGCAAACATGAGATATTGCAATTTAGCGAAAAAAAAATCTAATGCACGTTGGAGAGCATGTGAACAATATGTGAAATGTTCGTTATGCGTATTTAAATCGCAATATGTAACACAACACTTTAAATACATTGATAGATATCACGCGCACGCATTCTCTTTTTTTCTGAGTCATTTGATTGTTATGAAGTCTTGTTTTTATGCAGTGATTACAACGAGAGAAAATAATTGTATCAATCCGTCAACTTGGCGTGTTGAGAAGCGTTGTTTTATCCTTTGCATATTAGTTAGTTAGTTGTTCTCTCGGATTGCGTCAGTTTGCTCTGAACCGATTAAGATTAAGGGTGTGTAGTACTGTTGCTCTCTGCTTTTTTGTTCTCACTCAGAACGGTGGATTCTTCAGTATAAAAGCTTTCTGGGTCGGTGGCAAGTGGTCACATTAGTGAATGAGCTACGCTTAATTAACCACACAAAGTGGAGGAAGTTGGTCATATTTTTTCTTGAATTCTTCGGAAGGATATTTGTCGGTGAAATGAAACTCAGATCGGTGAGTGGAGAGTGATTAATTTTAAAATAAAGTCGGACGTTTCCCGGAAATATGATTTTTGTGCATTTTTCATAGTGCGTCAGCTTCCTCGTGGTGTTCGGAGTGGTCGTCGGGGTGTTCGGAGGATATCATAACCACCATGACATCGTGGATGATCATGTCTGGCACCGGGTTCTCAAGGTGCTGAGCAAGGGATACGGAGGCAAGATTATTTTGAGTCATCCGCAACCGGCGTATTTGGTGGATTCGTATACCAAAGTGTATAACCACGATCCGTACCATCATCATCATCACCATGAGCCAATTCACCATCATGGACATCACGGTCACCATGGACATCACGGTCACCATGGACATCACGGTCACCATGGACACCATGGTCACCACGGGTATCAGGCGCACTATGGAGTGCCCCTCGTCTCGACAAGCTATGGACCCCCTGCACATTACGGCCATTATTAAATCGTATGTTTTTTTTAAATGTATGAATAAATACCCTTTTAGATACTAAGAAAATATACAGTATTTTGTGCAATGGAATGATGAGTTAATTAAGAATATGATTGTGTTTGTGTGACTCTCCTGTGTGAAGCAATAAAGATATAACGATTGTGCCAAGAATGATTAGCGCGGAAAAAAATGTGTCAATATCGTCATCGTTGGTTGGTCATTGTGTCTCGAGTTAATTGGGAGCTCGTTAGTTGCAATTTAAAGCTTACTCGTGCTTATCGGTGGGAAATCATTGAGGCTTTTGAGTGTACTGCGCGTGCTCTCAGTTGTGGAGCAATCATAACTTTGTTGAGGTGTTTAATAAATTTTACCATGTTCTTCTTCGTTTATACAGGGTTTTGAGGAGGATAGTCCAGTTGTGCGAAAATCATGATTTTTCTCAGTTGATATTATGTATAATTATCGATCATAGTCGGAGTTACTTTGTACTACAGTTATTGTAATGCAACTCCGACAAAGCGAACAATTATGTCAAGAATCTATACAGTGTGAAGCAAATTCGCATAAAATATTAAACGACACTGTTATTCATTTTTAAAGCGACACACAACCATCATAGTTGATGCAATTTTCGATATTGTTAACTTCTTCATCTTTAAGTGTAAGGCGCTCGGTTTTACTGCCAGCAGGGATATGAATTGATTTTTTTGGCAATTCACTGAGTTTCGGACGACAATTGCAATATGATTTTATGGAGTTCCAGACAACTTCCAGGAATCGGTGTGATATAATAGGTACACAACTCTGTAAGAGGTTTGGCTTTCAACAGTTGCATTATTTTTATTGAGTACAAAAATATACATAAAATTATTTCGGTGTTCATAGGCAAAAACAAGAGTTTTATGGCTGGTATGAATGAGTGTTTTGAAGCTGCATGGTCATCCGACGACGACACTCCTTTGGTGGTATGCGTAATAAAGTTATCGGTTGTGACTAATCATGGTTTAACGACCGTAACCTAAGCTGCCGACGAGTTGAGCCTTCCGAGGACTATCTAATTGGGCTCCACCGCCACCTGAAACGATAGCCAAAATCGGGTTACTAACTCGGTCCTAAAACTGTAAAAAAATTCTTTTTGTGATTTCATACCTCCAGAAGGTGCTCCATAACCAGAAGATGGAGGAGCTCCATACTGCCCTCCTCCTCCTCCACCACCACCTCCACTGTATCCACCGCCACCACCACCTCCTCCTCCTTGCTGACTCAAAACTTGAGCAACTTGAGCGAGCAGTGCCTGATCTACAATCCCATCACTGGAAGGACCCTCTGAGAACTGAGCAGGCTGGTAGTTTCCACCCCCACCACCTCCACCCGGAGCGCCATACTGTCCTCCTCCACCGCCTCCGCTGAATCCACCACCACCTCCTCCAAAACCACCCCCACCACCACCACCAAAACCGCCTCCAGAGAATCCACCCCCAATTCCAGCGGTGGCGATGCCAGCGGCACCAATGACTAGGGCGGTGATGACCTTTTCAACAATGTCACACGTTACCCTCACAATTTCTGTAAAAAATCGTAGTATAAATCAACCTGTTTCTAGAAATCCTTACAAATCCTCTCATTTTGTTCCCCGCAAGCGCTTGACTTCGATGATTCACAAGAAGAGATTCACCGACCCAAATCCTGTCACAATTGACGATCGCCATGTGGTGAGGGTGCCTTTTTATATGGGAATCCCCGTCACAAGCTCAACTCGTCAGCACCATTTTTTCTACTCATGATGATGACGCTGCGTAAGACGAGCTTCAGTCCTCTCGGAGGAACATAATTGAGCACATGTTTTCATTTTCAAAGGTGCTTTTTTGTTGAAACCATCCCCATCATCATACTCTCCCTTGTGCCTGTCACAAAATTTGACAATTGCAACAAAACTCTGGTCTGAACACACACGTCATGATTACCGCACCAAACCACATTATAATTTTCCCTGCAAATCTCTGCCCATAAAGACAATCCATAAAAACGGCGGTGATGGTGATGACGCTGGCAAAGTACCTCATCATGACGAGAGTGGGAGAAGGGCCTAAAACTCCTGGCTTATTGGCGTAATACCCATTTTGATTATTGTCGACAAGCGATGGGGAACAATTGATAACAATCCTTCGTGTAATAATAATATCATCATGAATCCATATACCACCACTCATCATCACTACCTTCACAAATTTTGAAAGCTTCAAACTCATGATGTACGCACTTTAAGGCTCTCTGCAAGTTTTTTAAAGAAAAAAAAATCTGCACGACATAATATTACGAGTCGAGGGATATACAGCATGAAAAATGATTTCAAGAGATGTGAGCATAGTGAAACGACTCATTCTTCAGATACAAAACTGCTACGAAAAATTACATAAAGAGCGTCTTTGTCGAGTTGAGCCTTTGTCGATGTAAATTAGGTAATAACTCCCTTTTGCTGTTGTGTTTGTTGAGGATTACGCAGAAAGACAAAATGGACTGAGACTCGCAATAATGATAATTTATCTTGTGTGTTTTCCTCCTGTGTGGCTTGTGAAAAAAAATATGAAGGGAACATCATGAGATGATGGCTACTTTGCTTTGTAGAAATAATGCTAATTCCTTTCGTAGTAGGTTCTTAAAGAGAAGGGCTGTTTTGAGGTGCGCGTGCCTCCTCAATTTAGGCATTACATGAATTACATCATGATGTATTGTGAGACTGAGACAAACCGCGATAATTAGTGGTAATGAGGAAAACGAGGAGTAAAAACAGGTCAGAAATGTAATTTGAAGGAAAGACAATGTAAAAAAAATCGGATGTAGAACGGTTATGAGAGGAGACATGATGTAAATGCTGAAAAGTAAGAAAGAGGGCATCATCCGTTTGCTCGTCTTGATATTATGCATAGACTTTAGCTTCCACACTTGAGTGGTACGAAACAAGTGGAGCTCTACCTTTTCTGGGGATAATAATAATGTATTCAATGCAGTTGCTTTTGTATTGCTTCTGTGGATGTGCACACGTTACATTTGGTGACATGAGGATCGATACCTCCACACCGGACTTTGGTGCTGGAGTCATGCTCCTGGTTGAAGCCCCTTCTCCAGTCGTCGTTCGCTCGGAACTTGTCGGAACTGCATAATACACACATATACTCCAGGCTTGCTGGAGAGAGGATATAAATAGGGAAATGTATTTTTAAGCATATACTACTGGAACGGTTGGGCCAGTGAAAGTTGCTACCTTTTGTGGAAATATATGTGTATCTCCCTGCTTTCATTGTGGATGGGAAATCCGCGTTGTGGAAAATCCAGCGAGCGACTGTCAGTGTTGGTCCGATTCCTTTTCCGAATGGTTCTCCAGGATTTTC
This sequence comes from Alloscopus bannaensis, assembly GCA_027743745.1. Taxonomy (NCBI): domain Eukaryota; kingdom Metazoa; phylum Arthropoda; class Collembola; order Entomobryomorpha; family Entomobryidae; genus Alloscopus; species Alloscopus bannaensis. The sequence continues at coordinate 7,759 of JAHZMW010001248.1, read as the reverse complement.
ACTCTCTCAACATTACTCTTTAGAATGAGCATTTATTTTGCTCACACTTCTTCCCAGCCTTCGCATGTCACCAAAAGAAGGTGGCTATTGAGGTGAGAGATAAGTGTGAATTTCTGTTGTGAAATAGTGGTTGTGTGTGCGCATACATTTTCGAGTGTGAGAGAATAATAATAACTTTCGTGGAAAATCTTCAAGGATCTTTCTGTCATTCCTGGAAAGAAAAACTTCCACACATATCTGAGCACGAGGACGGACGGGATTTAGTAATTAGGAAAAATTAAATAAACGGTGATGTAATGTAAAAAAGTGTGATTTGGGTGAAATGAAGGAAATTGTGAGTTGGGCCCCGGCTTTTGGAGATTTGACGCGTAAATTTTAAAAGTGAAAGGAAATCAAAGTTTATATAAACATTGTCTGAAATACTAGATGACAAGCGTGAGCGTGAGTTTTTGAGAGAGCAATGACTATTTTCAAGTTTTCGTCCCGTCATAAATGACAAGGACTGAGTAGACTTTTTCCTTTTAATAATCGAACACTTTTTATTTCAACATCGGCAGTGAGAAGTTGTCTACCAAGTGTTGTCGTGTGGGAAATGATTGGTTTGAAGATGAGTCCGAGTGTGATTGTTATTGTTCTCGTGTTGACCACGACGTCCGGCCAGCTCGTGGAAGTGGCCAAAACGGAGGACAAAGCGGATGGGAATTTTGAGGCTGCCTTTCAAGGTAATTTGAGCTTTTCTACACAAAATCCCGCTCATAAACAGTCATCAAGAGGCTGAAGCTGATGTCTTCCTTCAGTAAACATTTATTTAGTCGTCACGTCACATAAGAAGGGAAAGTCAACAAAACAATGGGATGTGCCGCCCATAAATATAAAAAACGCTAAATATAACTCTCTTTGGGCGGATTTAGAAGAGAAAAAATATATGTCCATAAATCACGTTCTCCTAAATGCATCCTTTTTGCCAAGGCTCCACCTCAAAAAGCTGGAGCAGACACCTTGTAAATTATTCAGGAGGAGTATATACCCGGCGAAGTAATACCTGATCAATTCTTCCACGCTACACAATACTTATTTTCATTTGCGAGATTTACGACGTAACCACACTTGTCGTGTGTTCACGAATATCTTCATGTTCGCAAAAATGAGAGTCAAGGAAAAATGCATATTTATGTGTGCTCTCCCTGGAATTCAGTGTATCGACCACACACGTTGTGAAACCTTGTGCATTCCACCACAACTTAGAGATCAACAATCCCTTTCACCGCGAACTTGGCAACTTTCTTCATGAGAGCAGGATATTGACATCCAATTTCCAGCGTTCCGCACCCTTCCCTTTTGGAATGGCATTGAGAACGCTCATTGTTCCCAATACGATTACGAATGCTAAATTATGAGTGCATTAGGCAACATCAGGAGGAAAAGAAAATATACAAAATAATATAAGCAATAAAATGCGCACTTTGAATTTGTGTACATTTCTTATGTATTGCTTTCTTGTATGAGCATCGATAAATCAAATAACATGTAAATCTCCTCTTCAGAAAGACAACCGAAACACTCTTCTCGAACGAACACTTTCCAGCCATGAATATTTTATGGAAAGATTTGTTTTATGGGAGTTGTGTCCGTATTTTATATTTCAGTTGCATTTTTCAAATTAAATCCTCTCGGAAGAATCTAAACACACATTTGCTCTCAACATTTGCCATATGAATTTTAATCAGGATACACACATCCCCACGTATTTTTTTGAGATGCACCTTTTTATAGTTGGATAATCCGGCCATGGCTGTTTTCGGGAGGAAAATTTGATTACAAAATGTTGAGATACGGGGATTAAAGGAGGAGGAGAATTTCCAAACAAATTTCAAACTCCGTGAGAAAAACTAACTTTTACTCTCGCATAAGTAAAAAAGGAGACAATAAACTTTCTCACTAAACAACTCCGACTTCTGAAACACGTTTCCTTTTTGTTTTTTAATTTTCATCCGTGCTCCTACTCCCCAAACTCCTTTGGCTTCGTCATCAAAATTCAGGGAAAGGCAACAGAAGAGAAAGTTTTTTCTCAACAAATCTTCTCAGTCGATGTCACAAAGCTGGTGGCCAACACAAACACAAAATAACATAAATATATGAGATATATATGCTTTTATACGTTTTTTATTCAAATACGTACAAAAGTTTACATAAAAAATCCACAATAAATCTGTCGTAAAACGGAGACGCCGAAACAAATCCGCTAAAAGCATCAAAAATTCAAGTGAACCATAACGAAACACGGATTCCACTCTACTTCCTCGAATATAATGAGATGAAGTGAAGATCAGAGTGAAAACATGGGAACCAATTGTGTTTTTTACGAAAAAGAAAGAAAAACTTTGATATCACAGAGAGTGAGGACAGAGGCAAGGTCTGTTTGAAAATTTGATCTCTGCAAATTCTATTCTGGAGATGACTTCCAGCACACTTGTATACATTTTGGGTTCAACTTTTAAAAATAACTTTCTCCGCAAAGAGAAAAAAAATCTCTTACAAGGGGAAAACTTGGCAAGAGTTTGGAAATCGAGTTTGTGACATTGTTTGAGTGAAATGAATACCAACGAAGTGTCCAACATCCTAAATAAAGGTGCGACATACTTTGTCGAGAATAAGAATAAGGAATCGCACTAGGTCCTTATATTTTACCGTCGTGTCTCCACAATATTCCTTTATTATGCAACATTACTACGTCTTCCATTTATCCCACGAAATTGAGAGAAAAAATCTCGCAAAACTTTGTTTTTTTTTGCAAGAGAGATTTTTCTGGAGAAAGTTGCCCGGAAAAGGAAATAGCTTCGTAAATCTGTCATCAGCAAATCTAGCTGAGTCTCAGCTAAAAATAGGGAAAGTACCGGGACACACTTTTTTTTTGGACGAAATAGAATTTTCTCTTCCACAATGGTCGCAGCAGGTGTGAGTGTCAATTGAAATGTCTCCCACAATTTTCCTCCAAGTCCGTCCTTCCTGAGAGGTCTCAATGACGCAGGAGGTTCGTCGAGGGACAAACTTTACAATATGGAGGCAGACACCGAGAAAAAACTCCATTTCTTACCTGAGCAACTCCGTAACTCGTTCTCTTATGACATTAGAGAAAACCCCTAGTTTTTTTTTGGAATGGTGGATAAAGAGGACACATTCAAATGTCTCAGTTACCCACATAAAAAATGAAGGCTTCCCGTAATAGACGCTATTTCGGGAAAACTTCGTGAGAGTAACACCAAACTTGACGGAATGTGACAAGTTCTTTTTTTCTAGCCCCTCTCATACAACTTTCCCCAAAATTATGCGCTGTCCTTGCGAATTACGGAACTCTTGATGAATTCTAAATGATATCGTCAAGAGCCGAGTGTGAACAACAAAGTTGTTTTCGACCAAAGTATTGAGAAGGGAGTTTAACGTGTTAATCTTTTACTTCCCGTGAAAGCCTTTCGAGACAATTAACAAAAAATGAGATGGCTTATCCGTCACGGCTGCCCATTAGCTAAAGTATCCTAGAGGAGTTTAATGTGCGGGAAAAATTCCAGCTTTCATCGCTACCAGCATATTTCCTGTATTGTTATTATATTTCCATGTTCTTTGATATGAGCTTGAAAAAACCGGGGATGAAACAAAAGCTCGTATTTAAGGTTAATTCAGTGGAAATTCAGTTTCGCCAGGATGTTCCGGCGGCGACTCCCTCAAAGGATGATCAGAGAGCACCACCACAACACTATTGTATATTATATTATTATCGTCCTCGTCGTCGTTACCATCTTCATTATCATTACTCTTGTTTCAGGCCCCACGACGAGACCGAGTATTCTGCTCCTGTGGAAAAGTGCATAATTTTCTCTTCACAATCGTCCCTCTCTAGACATCTGTTGTGTTTATGTGTACGTGTGTGTGTGCACAAGGTTATTACTCGAATGACTCTCTGTCTCTCTCGACTTGACTTTGAGTGGCATCCTGTAGGCATTTGATGTCACACAAAAGTCACACACAAAATGCATTGCCTTTCTCACAGCAACTCACGTACAACACAGCACACACGTACATTTCTCCAGACAGGAAAAGGAGTAAGTCACCAAGCTCCGGAGAAAGTTTTCAAAGCGCAACAAAACATGTACAAAAAATACCTGGACGCTTCCCTTTACTTAAACGTAAGAGAAAGGAGGTATATACCCATATTTTGTATACCAGAGTTTGGCTAAGAGCTCGTCATAATTTTCCAGTTGACTGCGTAACATAATAATGGTGAAGGGAGAGAAATTGTGCTCAAAGTTCACCTCCGAAGCGTAACAGAGGATCTGGGTATTTTCCCGACTTTCCCCGTCTTCATTATCATACCCTGACTCGCTTTTCCCATTACAGAGACACCAAAACGTGTCATGTCTCCTGCTTTCTCTCCGTTTTCAAAATAATGGAGGGTTTCCCCCCAGTGTAATACTGATAATTGCAAAAGGAGCGAAATGCGTGGTGGTCCTCTTTTAATATTTTCCTCAAATACGCATTCATATTGTTGAAACTGTACAGTCTGCTGGTAGCCACACAATGTGTGGACACATTCCGCAAAATTGTACTTTCACCTGCATCACACTGTCACAAAGGGAATTACTGAGCTTCCCACACGTTCTCGCTGATTTCCTGTCTCGCTCATGTCGACATGCAAAATACCTTGGAGTACGTGCTCCATATGTTGTTGGAGAAAGGAACACGGAATGCCAAGGAAGTGTCCTCTCCACCTTTCACTATAGGTGGTATACCCGACTTTCTACTATATTGTGTCCATACGTTTTCTGTGTGCGTTGCATAGCTAATATAAGGAAAGGAGAAAGGCACTCAATTTTTTTGATTGCCACCTCTCAAATACCTTTGTACCCATTTCGAGTACGCCTCGTCATCCACAACGGAGAGAATCTGGAGAAACAGCGTTCAATTACCAGAGAAAATCATGGCTTATGTGAGCTTTAATAAAGCTTTGCATGTACAAGCGGTAAAAAAAACTATGTCAAAAGAGAATATGGGAGTCGTTTTTTTCCAGAGTTTCTCCAGGCCATACTGAGAGTCACCTTAGCTTTTGTGTATTACCTTTAGCTCTTTTTTCTCTGGAGAACATACAGAGAGGTCCTCATGCCAAAAAATGGAGCTTTCTCTCCCGTGTGTGGATGTGGTGGCAAAATATTTATGGGCATGATTCATGTGATGTCCCATTTCATATCGTATTGCACTACACTGCATTTTCCACTCTTGTAAATTCCCCAAGTCTGTAGCCCGTAGCGTGGGTCGCTTTCATTGGCCAGGAAAAGTGGAGGAAATTACATAGAGATATATGAGCTACATGTAATGTCATTACCTATTCTTATTTCAGCTTTCTCTCTCCACCTTTCTCCATTCCGCTTCGTTGACTTATTACCAACTTTTTCCCGTCTTACTGTTATTACTCACTTTTTCCATACTCTCTGATGGTTATAGTAATGGTTTAGTTACTCACTGATGATGGAACAAACTTTTCTCTTGCGAACCGTATGCCTCACTTTAGAGATAACCATCTTTGTAATAATATGAAAGTTTTTGCAATACTCTCTCTACTTCAGAGTTTTTAGGGAGTTTGGAAGATGTATCAATATTTGCAATATTCCCTCCCACTCTCTGTCAGCAAAATTTTCAGAGTTTAATGGCGCCTGATCAGCTTACACCAATCACCATTCAATGTGTTATTGCCAATCATAACCGTTCCCTTTGTTGAAACTTTAACCTGAGTGAAATTACTCGGGATATTACGATGCCAATTTCTTGTGACAAAAAGTTACTTTCTTTGGGTTTCCCATTCACACTCAAATTGAGCGAAATAATTGGGTCATCATCGAAGCTTGGGATCCACTCAGATGAATTTATAATGGCTGGAATTGGGCAGGCTTCATTGAAACATCTTTGACATCTCGTTACTCACACTTTCTCCTGTTTACTCCGCCGTATTTTGAGAAATGTGTCGGCATTATTTCCGTAGAATAAAACAAAAGCTTTTATTTGCTTAAGTTGTATTTAAACTTAAGTGGTTTGTTGTCGATGTATCGGTCGTAGTGGAAATTCTGTGAATTACATAGCCCTCGGCAAAAGCTACTTTTCATATTGAAAACGGAACGACGATCACAACACAAAGTATTCTTTGAAAGTCTAAACGAGGAGAATGCTCTTTACTGCTAAGTCTTCTAGGAAAAGTCAAAGCATCATTGATATTTCGTAACAGTGAAAAGATGCTTGGGAATAATCAGTAGAAATGTGGAGAATGTGTCTTATCTCTTTGATTAAATGGCGGAGAGGTATCCTATTGGCAGACTGTTATAAAGAGAGAGAGAGAGAAAAAGCAGCTTTTTAGAGTTCTGTCATTTATATGTACAAGTGACAGTTTATCAGTGAGATTTGAATCTTGAAAACGAAACGTCACACATTTGATGTTAAACGCAAACTCTTTGAAGTCTGTTTCTCTCTTTCGATTCAATATCACAAACAAATATTCCGTTCTGATACATACAAGAGGCTATGAATATAATGTGTAATATTTTGGGATGGGGAGCAAAAATTAAGAGGATTCCCTCCAACTTCATGGTGCCCAATTGATTGACACGGAGTATGAGTACATATAAATTTGCTTATATATAAATGTAAACATATAGTTTAGATGGAACTTGTGATGTCGTATTAGTGAACTGAGTCGAAAGGATTTTCTCTTTCCCTGGCCACCCACCCACACGTATGTACAATCTTGTAAAATGTGTATTGATCATTCAGAGTATTTCCTCTTACGGCTTCACCAGAGGAGCAGTAATGTACGAGTTTTCTCTCAGAGAAATTAATTCCCGGTAGAGTGTGTAGAGAGGAGGACGAGTATTTGTTTCATTTGATATCAGTGTTGTGGAGAAAGCATAGGTTCATTTATGGAAGCTCAGAGAAAAGTAGCTTTTCTCAGAGAGAGCTCGTGAAACCACAAAGAAAATCCCCTTTGCTCCGTGGAGAAAGCGAGTCGTAGTAAATATGTATGTCAGGCGGAGAAAATGGGATGGTATTGACACAAAAGTAGTCATAATCTTTGGGAATGATTGGGAGCTCAAGAAAATACATCTCTGAGAGAAGATTTTCTGTGAAACCCACAATTTTCTTGCCGAATTCAGAGTACTCCAAGTGAGCCAGCTGGAGCATTCTTTTTGGCTGGAGGCACACATCACACGGCGTCTGCGAGAAAATGTGTAGTGCAACAGTGTTGAGAGTCAAAAGATCAGTGACTTTTTTGTTGGACTCCTCCTTGACTTCGGGTGTTCTGTGAGTTTTGTGGGAAAAGGTTGGAAATGGCGAAGTCATCATTTCCATAAAATCCGGCTCACACAGTTCCCACAAGAGGAAGACAAAGTCAAAAGAAGCTCGAGGAAAGATATGAGCGAAATGAACTTTTTACCTCTTTCCACTTGAACTGAGGAAAACGCATTCCACAATTCCAGGGAAGAGCGAAGATCTGGCGATGAAATGGGAATATATAATATATACATTTTTCAAAACGGATAACATCCTATCACAGATCCTGGATATGAAACTGCAAAAAAAAACTGTGTACAGACGAGGAGAAAGTGGAACGGAAGAAAGTGTAGAGTTCATTTCTCTAGGGCATTTTACCATTTTATTGCGTCATGTAAATTGAATTACAACACAAGTGGTGGGCGTTTTCACATACTTACATAAGACACAC
>JAHZMW010001247.1:0-12242 GCA_027743745.1 Alloscopus bannaensis | reverse complement strand
ATTTGCTGCTGGTCGGGTGAATAGCTAGATTTAAGAAACGCTGTGTCGAAATAATTTTGTGGAGCTACAATTATAATGTGTAAAGATACCATAATACCATAATTGTTGAGGTTGGTACATAAACACGAATGTTTTATCAATCCATTTAATAAAGCAATGAATTAAAACTTTGATGAATCCAATTTGGATGTTGGTATTTAATTTACTGTCCAAGTATTTGACGACCTTGATAAGCAGACGTGTGCAAAGCTAAACAAAAATGTAACTTCATTCAAGTACAGTATGAGTACAAGTTTTAAACCTATGCATTTAATATACATTAAATATCATATTAAGTCAGGTCTTCAAAGAAAAAATTCTTGACATCGAGCACCAAACATGCGCCCGTTTATATAAAAACAGCCATGTACCTCGCATACACGTCTAAACTGACCGCTTACATAAAAATGAAGGATACGACCTCAGCGCGTAATGAAATGTTTGCAGTTCTACTCATTCTACTCATACAAGCATTGACAATATGAACATTTTCTCATGTAGTTAATTAAATGTTCAGTGAAGTACGGAAATGAGTGGACGAGGAACAATGCTAATTTCGTTCGAATATTGGAACCAAGCATTGATGGGACGCGTCGGTCTTTATCAACAATTCAAGATAGGGGTTCGACCAGTGTGCCACAAATATTACTGGTTCCTGGATTTCGTGTAATCTACGATTTTAACGCCTTGAATTCCACGTTCTTCCTTTCAACTCCGCTTTGACAGTCTCCGGACTCGCATTTGTGAAAGGTGGTACATTCCAAAAATTTAAGCGGAGCATAGTGTAGTGCTGAATTCAGAATTTTGACTGGGCCACTTAATAGTATCACCCGCTAAGACCCCTCACAATTGTCACATATATACAAAACCAGAATTACTTTAGCATTTGGAAACGGTTTCTCCATGGTTTAATTATCAAGTAAATACTAGCAATTCCATAACCCATCTATTTTTACAGTCCTTCGAACTTTGGTCGTTTACCATTTCACGTTCTTGTGTACAAGGTAAGGTTATCGGCTAAAAATTCAGGACCTCCAGTAGAAATCCAGGCTTACGCTTCCAAATCCAGATTCTCGCTGTGTCTATCCTGACTGTTTTTGAGTTCCACAATTGCAAAAAAAACGTTGTCTTATTGCAAGTCTTTGTTGTCATGCTACTTCAAGAAGGATTCTTGGATTTGCTCAATATCCACCTGAAACTTCAGCGCACCCTCGGAACTTGTCCCATTCCCTACAACCACCAGATCCCAAGCAATACACCTCTCACCCTTCACCACCTCAGGTGGCAATGGGTGAAGCTTATCATTTTCATGGGTTGCACCGCCTCCGTCTGGATTCAAACACTCCTAGACAGAAAGTGGGAGGCGATTGTCACCACCTTAGAAACACTCATTTACTGCATAGCTTGGACCACCTTCATTGTTGTTAAAGTTCTCCTCATTTGGAGACGCCATGCCATTGTAGAGCTACACAACTTTCTCCTTGCTTTCAAACGAATCAATTTAAAATCGGTTGAGCCCAGCGATGGCGACGGAGTCAAACCCATTTTCAGTCCAAAGGAAATTAGAGCAATCAAGTTATTCGAGTGGACGCTTTCCACTTCAGCCACAGTCATGTCTGGTTGCTACAGTGTGAAGCGGTGGTTGATGCCCTGCAATTCGGGAACAATTGGGAACAAGTTGCTTCCGGAATGTTTTCAAGATGAGTCGTGGAATGGAGTCAGCAATCTTTGATCACTTTGGCGGGCATCTGCATTCTTTCATTATGGGTCCTCGTGGACATGATTGGGCTGTTTTCCTATCATGTCACACATCTTCTGTTAACGCACTCATGTTGTTTCCGATACTATATCAACTTTTTCCAGGGGTCACTCTACAGGGCTTCAAAGGGATCCATGAACACCTGGAAGAAGGCCGTGTGCACTACTCGAATAGCATTATACAGAGAAATCCAGTTGTTGGTCCGATATTTTAACCTTATCAATCAAGATGGGTTGACCACTTTCTCTCTGCTCATGATGCTGTGGGTCTTTGTCCTTAGTTTGTATGGCTTGATCAAGATGGATTTGGATACGTCTTTGTTTCAACTCCTCCTTTTCATGGCGATCATGTTCGACACACTTCTTGCCGTCGTGGTGGGATCTGGAATGCTTGGTAGAGTTCACGGAGACTCGACAAACGCTCTCAAGTTTGTCAGGGAGAGAGTCATTCCGAACATTGACCTGAAGCAGAGGAAGTACATCATGCGTTTCCTGGCATCGCTCCAGCCCCTAAAGGTGAGGTTGGGCTCAGTCAACTTTGTGGACAAATTGACGCCAATTGTTTTTCTGGACTTTGGGTTGAGCCAAGTCGTCAATTTGCTGCTGGTTGGATGAATGGCGGGATTGAAGAAAGAATGCTCGGAAATATTTAGTTGTGATGTACTATTATAATTATAATTATAATATTGCTTGTGCACAGCACAGATAGTGCTCTAATACAAGAGTTTTTGAAGTCGGTACAAGTTTGCACTCACAAGAACCAATACTGCAGAGCACAAAAGCGATAATTTTGTATATTTGTTTAGTCAACACACACGCCATTTTCTATGCATAATTATTTCCGTTAGAAATTGAAATTGCGGTCATCCTATTAACTTTTTTGCAAGTGACAGGTAATGCAAACAAAATGTATACTCATAAGTTGGTCATTAAAATAAACTAATTTACGTGAATCCTAATTATGTTGCATTTTCATATTAAAAATGTAGAAAGCACACAGCGGTTTGGGTACGAGTCTTCGATCATCTATTTATTAGCAAATGAGTCTACCCNTTTTCGTGAATCCTAATTATGTTGCATTTTCATATTAAAAATGTAGAAAGCACACAGCGGTTTGGGTACGAGTCTTCGATCATCTATTTGTTAGCAAGTGAGTCTACCCGACGTTGCATTAAAAGTGCAAGAAAACTGTTGTCCCAGTGCGCCGCAAGTTCCCCCACTGCCACCATTAACGGTTTGAAGGAGAACAATTTCTGATGTGACGACAAAACTTGTAATAGCGACGACAATCTGGTGAGTGATGACAAACTTTCCGAACAGTGAGATTCCGCAAGGATGATCACGTAGAGACCTTTCCAGCCTTACCATCTGAGGAAACAAAATCCCCTATTTTAGCAGCAATTTGCCAATCTCCATTTAAATCCTATTCACAAAAAAATGTTTTTTTACGGAAGGCGTGCACAAATAGTTAGGGCACAGCTCCAAAGACTCTGCCAAAGTCTTGGTGGTATTATGCACATCTGCTAAGAATTGAGACATGACGCCAAGTCTGTAAAGGTGGTACACAAAGGAGAAATAGCTGTAGGTCGGAGCTTCCTTTGAGTTCCCAGTCATCCAGTGAAAAAGCTGGAAATTAACGAATACTGCCAGCTTGCAAAGAAATTTTGTTTTTCCATGCGCCATAAGAAAGTATTATTTTGTTATGCCTTTACATGCATTGTGACGAAATAGACGTTGAAAACATAGCACAAAACCACCAAAGGGGATACAAAAGTTCCAATCTTTTGTGTTGCTCGAGAAATCCCTAAATACTGGTTGCGAATGTCATCCCAGAACGCTGAAAGCGATGAATCGATGTGTGTCGGTTCTTTGAATGTCAAGAAATTAAAATGATTATACTATCCCATATTTGATAGAATTTCACAAACCAATTACTAGTAGCATGCTTGACCAACTTCTTGAAATCGTTTCGACTTGATGACGCAAGTCTTTTAGCAGCTCCACCGCGCCACGACTGAGGACCATAACGAGCACATCAGAAAAGAACCAGCTAATCCTCCATAACTTGGCGACAGCGAAAAAGGCTCCCATCACCCAAACGTTGAAGACCAGTACAGGTTCCCATTGAGGGTAGTAGTCCTCTTTAAGCCTCGTTGCTACGTTCCACGCTAAAAAGTTGATATTTATTGTCGAATTTTATTTTGAAGCAGAATGCTGAAGCTGATTTTATTACCATGGTCTGAGAAATATTTCTGCACGTCAAGCGACACATTTTGAATACTCCCGTAAACCAAATGAACGATCATCAGCACAATGCATACACGAGAGTAGTCACCATTCAATTGTGTTCTCTTGCTCAAAATCCGAAGGTCATTTATCAACGTTCTGAGATATTCTTCGTACGCGAGGCAGTAGACGTACCTGCATTTATATTCAATTATGAAATTTCAAAACATTTGATTGGAAATTAAAGATCTATTCAATTCCAATTCGTATAATGGCGACTTACGAAAATGAGAGAGCGAGGTAAAAGGCCGGATACATGATCACGGACAACTGGTCGTCCAGCTTGGGGTTCGGAGTCCGAATTTTAGACATTAGCAAGCAAACCAGAACAAAACTGATGAAGAAAAAAACAGCGAGAAAAATCGTGTAGCAAAGTCTGAATACGCGAATAGGTCTCCAAGCGTTGACATCGGGGTTTGGAGTGGCAGTAAGCAAATCGTCTCGTGTAAGGACGCCGACTGCATGACCCACCAAAATGACGGGTTTCAGTGCTCGCTGTATTGAATCGCTCTCGTCAATTTTGGTATTTTTCCAAGTATCTGCTTTTAATAAAGTAAAATGTTACAGTTTAAAATGTATCGGTATTGTTTTTTAAAAATTGAAAGCATTCATTTTGCTTACGTTGCTGCGAAAGTGGCTTCAGAATCATCATGACTTATGTTTTCACTTTTTCTGTAACCCAGAAGGAAGTTTCGTAACCCAACATCCGTTAAGTAATAACAATAAATAAGCTTGATCAAGTGGATTGAGAAGGAAGGAAGTATAAACTGGCCGAATTGTAAAATTTAAGATTAAATTCTTAACACACCCTTGTAACATATTTTCGGGGCGTGACCCATTAAATCAACCATTTTCCCCGTTTCCTTCTTTGGTACACCCAACATCGATCCTTACAGCAGACTCCTTTGTCTGCCGCCTGGAAACGATTATAAAGTGATGAAATTTGCTTTTAGGCATAGTTAGCCATGAGATTTTGATTAAAGTGAAAGTTCTGGGAGTAGCTGTTAGAAATTTTGCACGTGCAAACGAGACGATAAATTTCGCAATTTATTTATCAAAGCTGGTTATGTTACTATAAAAAAGAAATTGGTTGATTATAATACAGTCAGTTGCAACTATATCTTGTTTGTGATCTACTCATTCTCACTGAAGGTCCGAAAATTGAAGAAGAATACATGAACATATCGACTGCGTTATAAATTTATCTCCTAAGTCATGTTGTGAACAATATGCTTTTGGCCTAAGTCATATTCTGGCCAAAAAGCAAATGTCCTATGTCATATTCTGGCTAATTTACAAAAGGCATATGTCATATTCTGGCCAAAATAAAAATGGCCTATGTCAGTTTGGTCGACCGTATGGAAAGGTCCTAAGTCGAGTTATCGACCATTTTGAGCTTTATGTACCATAAAAATCAGCATCGTTTTCTGCATCTATTCATACCAAATAGTCCCGGGATTTTATTTTGTATGTCAAAGAAAAATGCATCTGAAATAAATAAAGTGTGGGTTACATATTTGCGTGTGTACTTTGCGATTCTTTTCACCATTTTTGCATGTACGGCAGTAAAAAGCTTTGTTTGCCTAATTATTGTTAAAATATGCAATTAAAAATAATGTTAGACAGCGACAGCAGTGAAACAAACATGGAGGAGTCAAACTTGTTTTAATTTTAGTAGATTATAATATGATTTTGTGCTCTTTGTGGTTTTTTAGCTCTTCTGAAAAATTTTACTTTTACGAGATAGGACATTTTCCACACGGTCGACCAAACTGACATAGGCCATTTTTATTTTGGCCAGAATATGACATAATATGCCTTTTGTAAATTAGCCAGAATATGACATAGGACATTTGCTTTTTGGCCAGAATATGACTTAGGCCAAAAGCATATTGTCCACAATATGACTTAGGAGATAAATTTATAACGCAGTCGATATCAGAAATTCACAATTCGCCACTCGCAGTTCCACTGTTTGTCGTTTGAAGCAGAATAATCTGCGATGTGACGACAAAACTTGTGATCTCGACGACAATCTGTCGTGTGATGACAAACGTTCCGAACAATGAGATTCCACAAGGATGTTCATTGAGAGATCGTTCCAACCTCTCCATCTATGGAAACCAAATTCCTTGCATTAAAAATAAATTTTCGACTAAAAATGGAAACCATTCTTCAACTTTCTTTACCGATGATGTACACAAGGTTGTCGGACACTGCTCGAGCACCTCAGACAAATCCAAACTGGTATGGTACACTTCGGCTGTGTAGTAAATCATGATGCCCAGTCGATACATGTGGTATATGAAAGAGAAGGAGCTGTACATTTGAGTTTCCTTGGCATTGCCGGTTATCCAGTAAAAAACCTGAATAACAATCAGAGCTGGAAATTTTCACCGTTCACCCTTTGCCTTAGTAAATTTGACGTGCTATATAGCTTTACATGGATTGTGATGAAGTAAAGGTTGAACCCATAACACCAGGCAACCAACGGCGATACAAAACTCCCGATTCTTCGTGCTGCTCGAGAAATTCCCAAATACTGGTTCCGAACCTCTTCCCATTTCCCCTGTGATACATCACTGCACTTCGGATCTACAAAGGTTTTTGTAAAATTGACAAACTGGGGTGAAATGAGACTTGATGAACCAATTCAGAGAAATGTTGACAACCTGACAAAGTTTCGATTTGGTGACGCAAGTCTTCCAATAAACCCACAACACCATAACTCAAGACTATCACGAGAATATCTGAGAAAAACCAGCCTGTCCTCCCGAACTTGGTGATCGCAGTTAAGATGACCATTGTCCAGAAGTTGTCTGGTATCAAAGGCTTCCACTGATTATAGTAGTCTACTTTCAATATCGTGGTTATATTCCACTCTTCAGTGAGATAGTAAATATATTATCGTAAAAAAACAAGTTTTAATAAAAAAGCTTCTGGAAGGCAATCAGTCTGAAAAAAAATTTACCTTTGCTGGTGAAACACTTTTGAATGTCATACAACAAATTATGAGCGCTGCCATAAACCACATGAAGTGTCATCACTGCAATGCAAAAGCGACGGTAGTTGCCTCTCATTTGCGAATGGAAGGACTTCTTATTCAAAGCCTGGAGCTCACTTATCAAACATTTCAATTTGCTTTCAGATACAATGCTGTAGATAAACCTGGATCAATTCGTAAATAAATAGGATTCATACCGATCCTCCTGGTTTGTCTCGCATGAGCTTTATTTTATAAAAGTAATTACGGAAATGAGAGAGCGAGATAAAAGGCAGGATATCTCATCGCGTACAACTGCTCATCTATCTTCGAGTTTGGTGTCCAAATCGTTGACGACGTTGATACGGAAACAAGAACAAAGCTGACGAAGAAGAATAGAGCAAATGAAGTGGAGTACAAAAGTCTGAGGATGCGTCGTGGCTTCCAAGGTTTGGCAAAGAATTGGTCAGCGATGAGGAGGTCGTCTCTTGTCAGGATCCCAACCACATGACCCACAAATATAACTGGCCTCAGTGCTTCCACAATTGAGTCACCCTCGTCAATCTTGCTGCTGTGGACATCTGCTTATAAAATAGCATTTGAAATCTATTCCAACATTATTTTCTGAAAAATTATGTATTTTATATTACTTTGCCGTGGAAGCGATGTGAGAATCATTTTTCAGGGGTTTTAACTGCTTCTCATTCCGAGAGAACAGATTCAAATCAATGAAATTGGTTTTGTCGAGTGATAACAATACGGTCTCATTATAAAAAAGGCTTAAAGGACGTTGACAGTACTAATCAATCATTGTGTACACTTGCAATAAAACAATTAGAATTTTTTAATACACAATTAGCATCGTAATAGGCTCAAGCCCATTTGTTAGATGACAATCTCACTGACAATTTCTAAATGAGAATCTCTACATCAGAATAAATTGCTATAATTGTGTGGAAATAAGCAGAGGGGACAACTCAGGGAGTGTTTTGGAAAAAGGTTAATTATTATATTAACAAGCTTGGTTTGTAGGGCAAATAGGGCAGATTGGATTGATAAATACATAAAATGTGTCGAGTGGAAAGACGCAGCTACTCAGGCGCAATTTTTCTGAATAAAAGCGTTACACCTTGTTCGCCTTACAAAAATAAACTTTTGTCATTTTACTATTAACGATTGGCGACGATGATGATGTGACAACCAAAAGTACTCGAAGTTTATTATTGAAACGAATGGTAAATATCGTCAGAATTACATGTATTTTATTTGAGATGAATAGTTAACCTGACTTGCATTAAATTACTGTTTTTCTAGCTCCCTGTCGCCACCGCTACCAACAGCACTGTTCGCAGTTTGGAGAAGGACAATTTCCGACGTAAAAATGAAGCTTGTAATAGCGACGACAGTTTTGCGAGTGATGATAAACGTTCCAAACAACGAGATCCCACACGGATGTTCATTGAGGGATCGCTGCAATCTTTCCATCTGTTACAACAATCATCATTTTTAAAGTTTTTTGTGCACTTTAATAACTGAAAAAAAATAAACTTACTGATTGCGTGCACAATGAGTTTGGACACTTTTCCAATGTCTCTCCCAAGCTCTTGCTGGTGTGATATACATCGGCTATAAAGTAGGTCATCACTCCAAGACGGTACAAGAGATACATAAAAGAGAAATAGCTGTAGATCGGACCCTCCTTTGAATCCCCAGTGATCCAGTAGAAGAGCTAGGTAGCGAAAAAGAAAGCTGCTTTCACCGAACAACCTTCATTTACCATAATTTTATATAAGATGTATTGATCTTTGTATAACATGCATTATGAAGAAATAGGCATTTAATCCATAACACGAGGCGATGACAGGAGACACCAGAGTTCCAACTTTTCGTGTCACTCCAGCTATGCCTAAGTACTGCTTTCTAAGTTCAAGCCAAGTCCTCTCCGGAGAAGTTACGGAATGATTAGAATCTGTAGAAAAGAGAGCTTTGTCGTAAACACAATTCATGATAGACTAGATAATTACAGAATCTTTATGAATACAACTTAGCAAGTCCTCGATTTGGCGGCGCAAGTCTCTTCAGCAATTCTACCACGCCGCGGCAGAGGACCATTACAAGAATGTCTGAAAAGTACCAGCTTGCGCCTCCAAACTTGACGATCAGCGAGAGAGCAACGGATATCCAAAAATTGTATGGTAACACGGGTTGCCAATGGTGATAATAGTATTCTTTCAGAGTCACTCTTGGGTTGCACTCTATATCAAATTATATAATAAAATACTTCGAAAATATGTAACATGATATCGGATTTTGTACCGTGAGCTGAGAAACATTTTTGAATGTCATGTTCCAACATTTTGGAGAACTCCGGAAGTCAAATGTACAATCATTAGTGCAATACAGAATTGGCGGTAGTTATCATCACTTCGCGCAGCGAAGGATGATGACCGCTTGCTTAAACTCTGCAGCTCTTTTATCACATTTGTCAGTTTTTTCTCGGACAGAAGGCTGTAAATATAACTGCACAGAGAATCGTATATATTGTCAAATTGAGAAACTGAACAAGAGTAAAATGTTATTAATTGTTAAAAGTTAGATATTTAACTTACGGTAATGCAAGAATAAAGTAAAAGATAGGATACATGATCACGTAAAACTGATCATCGACAGTGACACCCGGTGCCCAAATCATTGTGGACATCGAGAAGAGAATGAGGAAAAAGTTGATGACGAAAAATAAAGCGTAGGTGATCCCATAGCAAAGTCTGAGGATGTGCCTTCGATTCCATGGATTGGCGTGATTTTGATCGCAGAAAAAGTCGTCCCTTGTCAGTACTCCAAGCACGTGACCCAGCAAAATAACTGGCTTCAGTGCCCTCGCAATGGGGTCACACTCTTTGGTGTTAGAATCGGCGCAACTTTGGGCATCTGCATTAAACACCAAACACCCATGCTCAATTACCGTATGCATTTTATAAAAAATTAAAAAAATTTTTATGATTACCGTGTTGTGAAATAGGTTTTGAAAACATTATTGAGATTTTCCCTGCTTCTCATACGTAAAAATGAAAAAAAAAATCGTGCTGATGAGTAATGGAGCTTTCAAAGGAATACTGGGAGGAGATCCAATTTGTTAATTTAAATCCATACACCCACCTCTCTAAATTATACTCTACGTTAATGCAGTTTAGAGGGTGTCTCTAGTAATTTTGTTCTAAATGTTAGAAAACACGACAAATTACCGATGTTTATCATATAAATAATTTATCGGTACAAATTGGAATGTACACAAAACGATTATTAATTTTTCATAACTTAGGAAAACAGTTTGAGTTTTTCATATGAAAAGAATACATTACGATTTTGTGTATAATTTTAGTTTACACGTTTTAATCAATAAATTCCTTTCATTTCATTGTACCAACTGCCCGACTCAAATTACATGACATATTGAATGTAGTAAAGCAGAACACTTTTGGCTTTGTACAGAGGTATCTAATACGGTTAAAATAATTCATTGATGATACAGTATATTGTAATCTTGTATCATTTCATTATATCACATTTACAACAAGAATAGAAGAATAGTTGGTGACTACTGACTATCTACTAATTGAAAAATCCATTTTCTTCATCAATCTATTTTCCACAATTACAATTCTGTTTTTCCTGGTTGCTGTCCTCCAACTTTTACTCCATGCTTCTCAAGAAGGTCTATCCAAAACTGGACGCGAGAGCCGAACTCGGGAATTTTTGCAATTTTGGGTTCCTTCTCAATCAGAAGCCAGTCAATGTCTGAGGTCTTGACAGAGTTCTTCATTGGTTTCCAATTCAGCGGCTTTCCAGGCTTCCACTCTGCGGCAGGTTTACTGAAAATATTCAAATCAAAACCACAATCCCCAGATTTCGTTTACTACATAAACTTTGTAATAACTTCTGAATATCTTACCCATTCTTCGCAAACGCTTTCCAGTACACCACCATCCTCTTCGAGAACTCCTCATCCTCCGACCCTCTCTCCAGAGGAGGACCCAACAAATTATGCTGGAACATAAACTGGAGCTCATCCCCATGCCCAACCATTCCCGGAAAATCCTTCAGATTGAAGCCCTTTCTAAAGCCCCACTTTCCTTCGTAGTCGAAAACGTAGGGGAACACTGTCATCCCGTTCTGGACCATGTCATGGGCAGCCACAACACTCGGAGTCAAGAACCAAGGGTCCGTGTACATATTCGAGAGGTTTTGCCTAGTCTCAAAAGACACCTCCTTAGACCCAAAGTAGAACTCCCGAATTTTCTCTGTGACCTCTGGCATGCTCTCTGGAGTCAAATGCTCCTCAAGGTGGAGTGCCGCCGGGAGAACCTCGTTCCATTTGTCGTTCATCTCTTGAGTGACGCTGTCGACCGTGAGAATAACTACGAAAATAAATTCAAAAGCAAATTAGCCAAATTCTTTACAGTTTTTAGAGAAAAAAACGATTCAGTTGACTGCTTACAGCTTCCAAACACAATGCTCCCTTCGTCCTTCGTCAGACCAATCATGACCGGAACTTTGCTTTTTAGAGAGAAAAAAAATGATTCAGTTGACTGCTTACAGCTTCCAAACACAATGCTCCCTTCGTCCTTCGTCAGACCAATCATGACCGGAACTTTGCTCTCGTAACTCAACTTCCCACCAAAAATCGGGTGAGGGCTACCCTTCCCAAAGTATGGATTTCGTCCGGTGTGATCTTCACAAGGCTTGAATCTTGAGAGTTGATCAAAGGGTAACCACCGCGGGTCAAATTGACTCTGAGCTTCTAAAACTTCTGGGACTGAGAGCTTTTCAAAACACTTTCTAATTGCGGAGGTCTCCTCCCGTCTACTTGAGCTTGGCAAGGGACACTTCAAATGACGAGCAAGTTTCAAAGCAATTTCTCTAGGAGCTGGGGAGTCCGCATAGAAGCCTTTGGCCGCACTTTGCATAATTCCTCGTGAGAACAAGCCTTCGGCAAGTGGGGACATCAGGAGGAAGTAGACTGATGCAGAGTTTAAACAGAATTATTGAATTGTATTTCCTCTGCCTTCAGAATTTTTTATAAATTATAAAATTACGTTTTCTCCGTCGTCCTATTTTTTTTAAATTAATGGTTAAAGGTATTTACCAAGTAAATCTAAACGATAATTAATAGTGATAA
>JAHZMW010001246.1:0-14773 GCA_027743745.1 Alloscopus bannaensis | reverse complement strand
TTTTTACTTTTGCTTACGTCTCAGCATTTCAGTGCAAAAACAGATACAGCACATTGTGAAATGGTGTAATGGCTACTTAAGATTTTTATCCAGAAAACCGCACGAGCTTGAGAAGCACTCTTGTTCTTGTACTGTTATCCGCCTTTTTGCTGTCGGAAGTGTGTGTTTTTTGCTTCCCGAACAACAGGAGCATTAACCATTCAATAACCGCAGCCTACTACTTGACTAGAGACAAAACAGAAGCAACGTTACATTTTTTAAGTAAACATATTGTTCAAGAAGTGTACAAGAAAATCTGAAATCGTGTCATACCTAGTAATTAGAATAGCTATGATATGATTATATTTCTTAAAAGTGGAATCAATACACCGCAAATCTAGAGATCACCATAAAAGCTTAAAATTAAGATTTACATTCGCGCTGTCCGATTAGACAAATTGAGTTGCGTTATGTTAGGTATTATATTTGCGATGTAAAGTTATTCTCTAAAAATATAACATTTATTGCGAAAAGTGGGTACGGGCGCGGTCGTGCACAATGCTGCTTGTTGGTAGCTGCTTGACAAGGTTTAAAAACAAGTCCAAGCATCTTTCTCTCAACAACAATCGTCCCTCTTCTCTTTCTCTGAGAAAATAAAAAACACTTTCAATTTAACCTCGCCTCCGGCATTTCTCCTTGTTTCTACAGAGTTCCACAGAGTTGCCATTGATGAGATCGGAAGAAAGGGAGGAAGAGAAAGATTGAGTGTACTCAACGAAAATGACTCAATTTTCGTGTGTTTACAAAAAAAGCCACCCGCCGCCGCAAGGACATCTCTTGTACGTGAGGGGACAGTGAGTCTTGTCTATAATCGTCTTGTTGTTTGAAGAGAGAAAAATTTATGCCGTAGGTAATTTTAAGGATATTTTTAAAGGGCTGGCATTTATGTTTTAGCTAAAAAAAAGAAACATTCCCGTATTATAAGGTAGGTGTGCTTGAGTATCCTTTTGTTTTGATCACAATGAAACTGTAGAAAAGAAATGTAGAAGCGGATTGATTACAAGTATAACTAACATTACTATCAATATAAAGAAACAGGAGTTTGTTAAGTTTCTGCTTTCGCATTCCAAAAATAAAGTTATTATAGCCCACGACTAGGGATTCCACGACTCAAATTCAGGAATACTGGTTTTCAGAGCATTCGATTTTACTCTATTTTCATGGTCACGTAAGTTATCGTCATATTCGAATTCAGCTTGGTTTTTGATGCAATAATTCTCGCTTAGATGAGAGTTTGTAGAGTAAGTTTTAAATGTAACCTACACACGGAAATTGTGGCAATTGCAATAAAGTTTAGCCATAAATCGTGAATAATTTCATGCATTACAAGATTCCTTCTACATGTCAACAGTGTACATCAAATTTTGTGTTGCAGCCTGTTTATGATATCTCTGAAGCGGAATATCATATTTCTAGGCTGAATTAACCCTTAACACAGCTTTCCCAAACTTCCGCCAGTGCACCTCACAAATTGGTCCTCAAAAAGCAGCTTACAAAATTACTCAAATACAGCTCAAGTTTCAACAGTATCAAAGCGGAAATGTCATCCGATTTTCGCAACTCAAAACTGAAGCAGCAAAGTAGATTTGTGTGAACCGAGAATTTCAGTTTTTCCTTCCAAAAAATTCATCATGCTTGTCATCACATCATCACTTGCTAACTCCCAAATATTTTCGACGTCATCATTTTCATGAACTCTATTTTCACCATATGAAATATTGTCGATGATACTAGCATGTCTCAACTCCAGCAAAAAAACGGGGCAATAAAGGACCATTGACTTTTCAGACTGAAACATCAAACAAATCCACGAATCCTTCACACATCACTTGGCTAGCTCACAACGAAGTCACAAGAAAGTATAAATGATGAGGGCGCGAGAACCGAGGAGACTGCCAACTTTTATTCATTTTTCCACAAAATCTTTTCTGGAGAGAAGACGGTGTTTCTTAATCAAAACCTTGTACATATTTAATATAGTGCGTATAGGTTTTGCTTACACAAATATAAGCTTGCATGACTCGAATATTGATCACATTAAAGAGTACTTCTGCTCCACCGCTTCCGGATTCTTTATTACGTCGACAAGAGAAGTGAGGGTGCTAAGCGGAATATCTTCTCTGGTTTTGACATCGACATGACCCCGTCACTCATGTCGTGGTTCATAAAGATTCCGTGTAATATGATGACGAGCTCCTCTGCTCCTTGGGAGAAAATGTAGTTTTATTAGATTGAGCTTGACGTGTCATACACTTTAAATGTCATCTTCCCAGCTTGTCACTGTATTTACGGATTCAAGCATTTGACGAAATGGCCAAAAAAAATCGAGATTTGCGCGTGTCACCTAAAGTAAACGGCAACTGATGTCAGTTCCAGGACAAAGTTAGTTTGTTAACGTCATAACCACGTATATGCATATATAAAGGCTGTGCACTTTTTTCTACCTTGTGTTCCATGTCTTTTGACGAAATCAATCACTGCCCTTGCATTCAAAGTCTGGTGTCGATGAGACATGACTCTTCAGCTTTAAATCCGTTTTTTCCCAAAAAAGGAAAATCAGGGAGTCAACTCGTAACGTCAAGACGTGACTTGCCTTTTGGCAAGACTTGAGAGAGCTAAAGGTGGGAGACAAAATGCAAATTGATGGAATGTGCCACACACGCATTTGGAATGCAAGCACTTAAAAAAGGAGCCTCATAATGCGCTCCTGGGAACTGGAAATGTGTTCTGGAAAGACGAAATAACTTTTCCTTGTTTCTAACCTTATATCGTGTTTCTCTCAAAGGTAAGTTATGTACCTGCTCCTATTTGTCTGGGAGAATAACATTTCCGAAATAATATGTAATGCTTACTCGCTGCTGGCTTTTAACATTTTTCAGATTAAAAAAGTTGAAGTTGTCGTCAACAGACTGGGATCGAGATAAGTTTTCCTCCAGACCACAACAAGGAGAGTGTCGTGCTTGTCATAATCGATTATTGTGATTTTATCATACGCCACAGTCTCATACTCTCAACATCCATAAATCTTTCTGGAAATATAAATCATAATATGCAAATTTTCACTTTTTTCTTCTCTCTCTCTCTCTGACTGAAAACAAAGTTCCGTATTTTCACAAACTGTTTTAACTCACATCTCGAAAGCTACATATGTATTATGCACACATTATCGCGAACGTGTTCCTTTTATGAAAAACTCATCCTCAAATGCACGGCGAAGATTGTGGTTTTCTCAGTTCGTAGGTAAGAATTTGCATGATGTATGTGTGTCACACATCCGCTTCCACTTGAGAAAAAAGGAAAACTTTTCTCAAATGTTCTTTCCCCAACATTATACATCCTTAGAGAAAGTGTGGTTTTTTCTTTGAGAGAATCAACAAAATATATTCAAATACTTTTCCCCGTCAATTTCTCATTGTCAACCGTATCACATACACACACATGCATATGACANAACAAAATATATTCAAATACTTTTCCCCGTCAATTTCTCATTGTCAACCGTATCACATACACACACATGCATATGACACAAGTTGCGCTGAGACTGTCGACGGATGGCTCATTTATTTCAGGCTTTTTTCTCTCGTCACAAACAGTTTCGCTGACACGTATTTTCCAGAGCGAGCGCAAAACTTTGGAATACATATTTTATTTAATTTGGAATGAAGACATTTTAAATGGGCAACTTTAAGCAAACTCTGTGGCTGTAAGGAGCAGTACTATTTTTCTTTGCTAAAAAGTAGTTGAAAAAAATGATTGCAAAACGGTAGACACTATTACTTCTACATTTTACATAAATGCTTTAAAAAATGAAGTTTTTGTGCATGAAGAGCCACACGCACACTTCTCTCCAGAGTGCGGAAATATGAATGAAGCCTTTTCGCAAAAAAATCGACACTCATCCAGCAATCTTTTTGTGGTTGTATTTTTTACGATGATTTGAGGGTTTTTCGTCAATTTCCTCACTTCCCTATTTACTCAATAACTCATTAAACAGGACCCACCAAACCTATCGACAATCTTTTTGTGAAACAGTTAAAAAGCAAATAAAAGGACAGCTTCCTGGGTTCCCCTCTCGTCACAAGCGATCCCATTATCAGATTAGACGTTGCATGAAACGATTCATTTTTTATGTTAAAAAGGTGTGCTGAAGTGCACAAAAAGTCAGAGTTAAAAACAATGAGTATTTTGAGAGGGAAGAAGAATGCATACTGCTGAGTCATCCATACTTCATAATATGAATACAAAATTCAATGCGAGTCAACATGTTGCTCTGCATATCAATAAAGTGTTTATGCTTCTCTCATCTAAACATTTTATTGCCATTTTAGCCATCTTTGCCAATACGAAAGGGATGTCGATAATTATTCACATCGTACACATACGTGCATTACGAGTAATATTAAGATTATGCAGCAGCGGTCAAGCCACACTCGAACTGTGAAGAGCGAAAAGGCAAGTGAGTGACCTTCAGGAAGAAATACGCAAATTTGACTGTTCTCAACAGGTAGTCTTCTTTGATTCAATCAAGCATGGACATAAAGTATATTTACAGAGTCTTAAGCTCTGAATTCTAATGCTGCAAAACCATTCTCTGTAATCTTTGCTGCTCGTAACTCAAAAATAGAGTTTAGGAAAGGTAATGTTTTTGTATAATTTCATATGACTGTATGACCCCTTTCAAATGCGTAAAGGCTGAAGTTGTGTCTCCGTATTAAGAATGGATGCATGTGATCAATATTTTTGTTTCACTCAGGTTTCTAGCGAGCGTCAAGTATTATTTATTATTCTGCAGAGCTTTGACAAGTTTCTTCAAGTGGCAGTCCAAGGTCTCTTCATGAAAATTGACTCTTGGTACTGCCTCTCGAAAAGCACGTCCATTTCCATACAACCTGTGAGCCTGTTTACTTATGCACATTGAATAACATCATCAAGCCCGCATTAATTATTCAAACTAAACAATCGTTTAAAGAGCTGCTACAAAAAACATTGACTTACGCCGTAACATTCTGTAAAGATGCCGTTGTTGTCCCTTACCTTGTCTTTTTTTCCTATTGATGTAAGAGGCTTTTTGGCTTTTGCTTTTTGAGCGCGTAGGTATTTGTTTTGGTACGACCACGATTTGTGCTCTCCAAAAGAATGCTTTACGACGAAAGGATTCGAAAAATTGCTTTCGAGCCTCTTGAATCGACGATCGATCAGTTTTGAATGGCATCCCGTGCGCAATTACGGGGCTGACATGTGTGTGCACAAACAACTGCAAACATATCGCTCTTAGCGTATGTAACTTGTGTACAGTATGTACATGCATAATTTGGATGCATTAAGTTGAGCGGATGAGAGTTACGAGACGGCAAAAAGGATCTGATAAACATTGATAAATAATTACTCGCGAAAACGTTGAAGATGCAGACTGCTGCAAAACACATCACGGAGAATGTAGGTACACACTACAAATTACGCTTCCTTAGCGTTACACCGCGTATTTGCTAATGTATAAAAAACGCC
Organism: Alloscopus bannaensis; assembly: GCA_027743745.1. Taxonomy (NCBI): domain Eukaryota; kingdom Metazoa; phylum Arthropoda; class Collembola; order Entomobryomorpha; family Entomobryidae; genus Alloscopus; species Alloscopus bannaensis. The sequence continues at coordinate 9,226 of JAHZMW010001246.1, read as the reverse complement.
GTTTATGCCACTATGTGAACAAAGGTTCCTTTGACTTTACTCCGTACATGTATATGCTAATATACGCGAACCCCTTTTAGCTTTAAATGTTCCATTATAAATTATCCATTTCGTGTCAACATTATCGCTCAAAATGCAAATTACATTGTACGACTATGTGTTCATCGATAGAACAAAGCAAACACGCAAGTTTTATCCATGTGATTTTAAGCGAGCAATCGAGACAAATACAGATGTATAATTTTTTTTCGCTTGCCAAGTCCAATTGGCGTGTTCATGAAATTGCACACCCTTTCCAACCCAACCTTTAGCATTGTTGGTGCAAAATAACAATTATAACCAAATGCCGCCAATGTTGACTCGAAATGGTGTCCAGGACCAAGATCAAGAGCAGTTAGTACTGTGACAAGCACCTATGGTATAATGTATGATTGAAACAGAATTTAACTTGACTTCAGGCCAAGCCAGGCTGAATGTCAGTTGTTTGCCAGCAGCCTCCAAGAAGACATGATATGTGTAGCTCGGCGAGAGTTGCACGTAACGCTGTCCCTCGAATCTGAGAAAGCGATCTAGAGAAAATATTTATGTGCTGTTGTGGTCTCAGCGTATCCGTTCCTAGTTACTGAGAACGAATAACACGGAGACACAAGAGGGAATTAAAGCAATTTGCAGATTGTTGCTAGTGCTTTCTCTTTTACAACCCCCTCGGTGCTACCGCTGTCGGCTCCAATTTCAGGAGGCAGAAAGCACAAAAAAAAAGAAAGTTGATTGCATCGAGAAAAAAGTGATCATTATACCCGAATTATACTCAACCACACTTACACAGACTTTCTCTCAAGTTTTTTTGTGTGTGGTGAATGACTCGAGGAGGTTTTTTCCAGCGATAGCAAATCCTGCTGCGTAGAATTACATCCGCCTATCATCATTTGTGGAACAAAGTGAAATCATTTTCTTTTGGAGGCGTTGCTTGGCCATAGTAAACAATAATAATACCGGAGTAGATACACGCGTGTGGGTGTCATATCATTTTCCGTGACAGGAAGACACACTAACAATGAGAAATCTCAAGCGGAGCACATTTCTCCTCACAGTGTCCTTCTCATTAGTACTGATGACAAGGCTAGAGCGGAGCGAAGGTGCTCCAGTTGGCGACAAGGAAGACAAGTTTGTCCTGAAAGGGGTTCAGTATCCTCTCCAGCTTTTGCCTATCATCGATACACTCAAGATTGAGGAAGCGTTCACAAGGAGAAACTACATGAGATTTTTGATGAAGTGCGTCTTCTTCGAGGGGCCTTGTGACATTGTGGGGAAATGGTTGAAACGTAAGAAAGAAATATGGATTTCAAAATATAAGTCGAATTTTGAGCTCATTAATTTACGATTTTTTTGGGGGGATTTTCATGATTTTGGTGACAGCTCGTACTCTCGCAGCATTATTCGGGAGATGTCTCGCATGCACCAACTTCCAGCAAGAGAATATGGATCAGTGGCTACTCACCCTTGTCGAGCACAACAAAGACCTGTTCAGGATCGCCATGATCAAAGTTTGCGTCGACATGGATCTGCCGGTGGCGGATGAGGAGAAGAATCGTATCATTCCATTCTTGAAAAGGGCGAGCTGATAGATCTCCAGCTCACAAATACCAAAGAGATGCTCCACAAACTCTACACTTGCAGGCATTCTCCGGTGGTATTTCTGTGGTTTTATTAGTATTCAAGTGCCAAAATTTATGGAGTTTTAACGCACCACTTGCAGTTCCCACAATCCCATCGATTCCTTAACAGCTTCACGGTATATAAAGTTTGCTGTATGGGAAAGGTTATAAAATTATCCACAATCGAGAATCTCATCCAGAGATTCGTATGGAGGAAGTCCAACGCGGATTTTTGTACACGTGGTATAAAAAAGACTGAACACAGGGGTTTTAGAGGAAGTTTGACGATAATGCATGCACAACCATTTTTGTACTTGGTTTCAACCAGCTTCCGGGTAGCTACTCCCAAAGACTATTTTTTGTATATTGATATATTACATTGTTCATTTACGCAGTCTTGCGAGCTTGTAATAATTATGTATTGTTTATTCTGCCAACATTTTTTGGGAATTTTGATAATATTCCTTTATTAATACTGACTAATATGAGGAAGCACCTTATGTTTATCTCATGCCATGAATAAACTGCCAACACATTTTTATGCTGGATTTTTTCCCTTAGTTCATCACTGGAATGACTAATTTGAAGAGATGGAAGGTTAAAACATAAATGCAGACTTACCTTGTCCAGGACCTGCAGCATTCGCCAGCACCGTCTCCACCCCGAGAGCGAAGCACACGAGAAGAATTCTAAAGAACCCCATTCCTCCAGAACTCATGACTTCTTATAAATATTCCCTAATAACGTAGAAGTACAGTCTCAACAGTCACTGGTGGACTACGTTGCACTCGAGTTTACATGATTATGGTCAGACTGACCGTTTCTGGTTCTGTGCGACGAAAAAACGTGATTTCTCTGATTTCTCATGATTTCCTTCTCAAAACGGGAAGAAATTGGAACTTGTATAATATTTACTAGTACTACTCGGGCATCTTGTTCTATTCTTAGGAAATACCACAATTCGCTATTGTCTCATCATTAAACCGTTTCACCGTACACACAAAAAGAGAGTGGTTCGCTCATCCACTTTCTCTTTTATGAGAGCCGTCTGGTTGTGTGGTGAAGATTTTTTAAAATTCTATTCAGACCATCTCGTACAGAGGGATCCCTCAGGACAAAAAACCCGGGATGGAAACTCTTGGTGTACCTTTTCACTTCGAAGAATACAGACAGCTAACATGAGCTAGAAAAAAAACTCACTCACTTACTCCAGTCACCATTCACTCTAGTCATCATCAAACATTTTCAACTGATCGCGGAGTGTGGTGGTGGAGGTGAGCTCGACGAGCATCAAGAATAAAAAGGGGAAACTAGAGCGGCATTTTGATCAAAGTCCCTAAAGGGCGAAATCAATTCAAGAAAAAAATCACTTGACTCTCACGTATGTATTTGATCTATTGAGGATTGCGAAGACTCAAAAAGAAAAAAAAATCCTACTTTAAGCCTATATATATTATGTAAACCTGAGCATTCTATATATTTCTTCGTATATAACCTTTTTGCGTTTTGGAGAAAAAGGAAAAATTGCTGACTTGTTCTACTCGCTCAAATATTACGCTCTTCTTTTTTCGTGACACAAAAAATGCACTTCCCTCATCCCAACCTGTCGTTGTAGTGTGTGTCGCGTATTCCAGGAATAAATGACAAACGTATGTGCACAAAGCTGCAGTATTGTACTTGGTATATATTTATGTACATATATTTTCGTCGGAGTGAGCTCACTTTTGGAACACACTTTGTGCCTCCGACATTATTCGCCGCTCCGCATTCAAAGTGACGACGACTCTCGGATGATGAAGACTAGTTGACTTCAACTCCTCTGTGGTGTTCTTGCTTTTTTTCTTCTTCCTGGAGACAGGATGAGGCATCCTCCTTTCTATCCTGATTCATATGTCATGTCATTCACAACATGTGTCCTGAATGCATGCATTCCACAAAGAGGGAGAGACGGGAGAGACTCAAAATCTAGTTGATTATGTACAACTGCTTGTGTCGTCACATACAATACCGCGTTCTGGAGAAAAGCCCGTCTTCAGGCGATAGACATGGGACAACCTTTTCTGTTTGATCTATCACTGGAAATCCACAAGAGAGACGTGTATAACGCAGATCGAGTCTCGTTTTCTGTTTTTCTATTCTCTTTCAAGATATTATAAGGTCTCTCTGGATATTCGTGTGCCTTTATACCGGAAGAAACGTTTTAGTCTAATGATGATTCGACAATCATGAGTTCAAACGAGCCCATGCATAATGCACACCGCACAACAATCGCTGGCATTCCACAGAGTTCCTTGTGGTTCTTGTGTTTTTAACACGGTGTGGATGACACAAGAGCTTTATAAAGTGCACTTTGTCTCACAACTGTTTTCTTCCAACTTTTTTTGTTTATATTCAAATTGAAGCCTATTTTTTCAAGTGAAATGCACAAAAATAAGTGTGCCACACAAGTTTCCGTATTTTTAAGGAATCACTCCAGCGTGGTTCTTATGCTCCAGAAATCTTTTGATTTGACTACAAAACGTGCGGAGAAAGAGCAAGAAGACGACAACCTCATTTCCACATGATATCATTTCTTCTCCGATTTTCTCTGCAACTTCTTTTTGTGTCGCATCCCATTTATCTCTCCATTTTTACCCTAATCCGCGAACCGCTGCGAAAACAACGTTAAAACGGAGAAACAGAAAATTATGCACGGAATAATGTTCCTCTAATTAGCATCAGAAGGAAACTCTGGCACATCTCCGCAACCTATTTTTGGCTTGTTGTTTAACCTCTCTGGCTTCTGCCGTTGGAGAGTCTCAAAAGTGGAAATGAAAACCAAATGTGAGCAGAGACCAAAAGATATAAAAGAATGGAGCGAGAATCTTAATCAGTTTTTTTCTACTCTAGAGAAACGTGCTTGGTTCCGGGGCGAGAATCTTTTGAAACTCATTGTTGTTTTTGTGTGCACACACACAACTTCTCAACATTCCACGCACAAACACAATATGTACACGTGTACTTCTGTCTGGAAGTCTAACACATATACCTACACACTTATAGCATTGCGTAACGACCCTTCTGAATCTGACTTTTGTGAAATGAGAGAACTGCAATCACAAACGTGTAAGAGACTTGAACCTCACGAGTTCAACAATCGCTAAAAAGTGAGAGCACTGACAATGACAGCTTTCTACAAAAGTGCGGAAAAAGTTGGAGTAAGGGTCGCTTTTAATCGGAGCACATGGAGTTGTGTAAGTGGAACAAATAAAATGCAGTGGTCCAAGAAAATATCGGGATTTCCCATTCACTCTAGGTGTTCAAAGGCAAGTTCCGTTCTCCAGATTTTTTACTCGAGTCCACTGAAAGAGATCTCTGTTCAATTGCATTACGTTCGGAAGGAAGGGGAAACACCACAAATGCATCAAAGTATGAGTGTGACGTGACCCACTCTTAAAAAATCCTCTTCTCTCTCAAAAGGAGGGTTGAAGCCTTGACGTGTACTTTCTACATGAAAGATTTCTCTCTACATTTTCCTGAGAAATTGACACAAGGCAAAAACGAAACGGAAGTGGAGCACTGTGATCTACAATCTCCATTATGTTTTATGACGTGTACATGTTTGAGTTCACAGGGTCAGAGAAGGTCCTCAGCTGGAGAAAGTCTTTTGCGCCAGTAAAACATAAAAAAGTCCCGTTGTCGGCAACATGCGTATTTCACTGTTGTTGATTATTGGAGAAATAATACGTTTTCACCGATTCACAACCTTTCACTCGCATCTCGGAATGCCAAGTGGACATATGTAGGCCGTCTTTCCAAATTCCTTTCTTTTTTCCACACTTTATCACGGGAGGGCCCGCTGTGTGTAAATCATGCGAAAAGGCTTCGGCCTGTCGATGCTCCTGTCAAAAAGGAGAAAGTTTTCCTTAATGTGTGTAACCAGTCTCTACACAACTTTCTTTTCCAACTTGTGTGGGATGTTGATGATCATTCAACTGGAAAAATGTTTTGCATGCTGGTTGTCTTTCTATTAATTTGTATGCACACCACACAATCCATACAGGGATCACTACACGTTTCTTTTTTTGTCGATATATCGTCGAATTTCAGTTGCCACCTTGTAGTAGTTGAGCTTTGAATTTATTTTGTGTTCACTTTCACTTTTATTCGTCAAGGTAGGCATTCAGCTATGCAGACAATACATAAAAACCGAGTGGAATCTCACTTTAAAGTTACAGTGAAGACTTGTGTTGGAATCTATTTATTTTTAAAACTCGACGCACGTCCACGTGTCCTGTCTAAAGATAGTCACTCTCCTCTGTCTCACGTTGTTTCTCCAGGAAAAAATGTCAATTTCCTATACTTTGTCGCTTTCCATATATTTCCGAAGTTGACAGGGTGCGTTCCTCGTGTCTGGGATATGTTGAACATTTGTTGTTTCAAAAATGCGTAAATAGTGATTTATGTTGAGGCAGTGTCACAATAGTTTTGCTGTACTGCGCAATCGAAGATGGCTTCTCGATTTGTGCTTATAAAAAGTTGGCTGCAAAAAGCGGGGTATTGTGCATATGATTACGAAGTAGAGCAGAGCAAAGACGATTATTATGAGGAGTCAAAAGATTTAAGGAAAACTGTGTTTTTTTTTCTGGGTGCAGTATAAAATTCTTTGCTCACGTGTGAGATGCGATGGATGACTGCAGAGAGCTCGAAATACTCTCGTGGTGTGCTCCTCGAAACCCACACTGTCTCAGACTAACTTCTCTCAACCGTTTTCTGGGGGTTTAAGGAGGAAGCTTGAAATTGGGATCTCATGTCCTCTCTCATAGTAGCCTACGCGATGTAGATGAGAATATGCTTTTCCGCTCTCTGTTTTGTGGAGTGTGTGTGGTAGACTCACCACGATACCAGAATTCTCGAGCTCACTGAGTTTCCAACATTTTCCCAAGAAAGTGACGAGGATACGAGATACACAGCTTCAAAAGGGTTCTCTTCACTCTCTCATCACATCAAAAGCAGCCCACACGACGAGAGTGTGCGATTGCAAGTGAACCGTTTCCCGTGCTGAACACAGCCTTTTATATGATTTTTAAGGGAAAATGTGTCTGCACTGGGCTCTGGTGTTGTGGTGGTTTCATCTTTAAAACAAGTATCTATATTGTATAGTTTTCCTCGTGATATCAAAAAGAGAAAGGAGATATGACTTTGAGGAAGGGTTGCTGCTCTTTGGTGTATCCAAAGTGGCCTTCCATATTCCACACAACTCTTTGTCTTCCCGTTTTGCGTGTGTGAGCGATACCGTTTTATGTAGTGCTGTAATCATTTTCATTCGTTTTTAAAAAGCCACAAACATCACCATCCCGAAACGTGAGGAATAAAGGGAACACACAGGCGGATGAGGAAATATATGTAGTTTTCCCTTTCTCTCTTGGCCAGAGAGGAGAGCCTCTTTGTTTATGCATGTGGCTTGTCTCTTTATCACTTCACTAAAGTGCAATTTACGAAGAATGCTTGATGTGTGCATGTTTCCTTACCTTTCTCTCCACTTTCTCTCTCTCACCGTTATTTTTTTTTAGAAAAAAGGTTTCGCTGGAAAATGGAATGTGGATGCTCATGGAGAACACAAAATAGCCTTTAATAATCAATGAATTGACTACATTTGTTTTGTTTCTATTTAATCGCGAGAATGATAAGCAGCACTATTATGAATTGAGCGGTGAATTATTTAGGAGACGCTCTTCCCTCTAAAAACATGATTTTGGCATATATTTTTGTTATCCTTCACATTTCACGTTTGAAAGTTTTCATTCTCTAAAAACATTCCGCTTCTAAAGGTGAAAGGAAATCATTTTGATTTCCTCTGCTTTTCAAATAGCAGACAACAATTTGGCAAAGCGATTGAAGCGCTTCGATTCACATTGAAGCACGTGAAAATTGCAAAAATCTCTCCGTTGTATTAAATATTTAACGTACAACATTTTTATATTCAGATGTGAGAGCTTAGAAAATATGACACTTCGTAATAAATCATTCTCATTTTTTAAAAACGACTTTCAAAAATTAGAGTAACTTTCTCTCACAATGCTTTCTCCTAGCTCGGCTCGGTTTGCATAATATTGCAAAAAGTTCACCAAATATTGTCTCACTAAAGACAATCTTGTGGACATCGGAACGTCAATTATTTGTCTTTTATTATTTATTCTAATATCTTGCCCCTTATAATTGTAAATAGATCGTAACTGGTAATAAATTGTTTACGGCTTGAATCGGGAAAAAAACAAATACGAAATGGTTAAAAGCAGATTTATACAAAACCATACGAAATTTTGGATAGGATATAGCGACCCCATAATGCTGATCATATAGCACAAAACTTGATTTCAGGGGACCACACACACTCTCACACGAGTGAGCTCTGCTCTGACGTTCCTCACTTTGTTCAAGTACTATGGGGTGGAGTCTCAAGTCGCCCCTATTTATGTGTGAGGTGCACACAATTCAACTCGGCCCGATTAAAAGAATCCTCGACTGCCTTCTAGAAAGAAGGATGATTGGACTGAGATTGGAGATTGTGCAATCATAATAACAATTTGTGTAAAAAATCCCAGTAAAGCTGTTCGTAAAGAGAATGTTGTGGCCGTGAGAGAATTGCGATAAAAAAGCACGAGAAAAAAATGTTCACATAGATTTGCAAGGTCGTCTTTTCCTCGAGTTGGTGCAATGTGAGTGATTGTTTTAGTCATTTTTGCGGTTTCTCTGCGGTCGCATTGATGAGCGTAAATGCAGTTGTCATCATCGATAATCGAAAATAATCAGTGACATACTCGGACATGTGATAGTCGTGACAGAATTGTCGGCCTGATCTGGCTTGTGACGACAAGTAAGTTGAACATTTTGTAAAATACGGCCAGAAGAGTTTTGGATTTTATTTATGAATTCAGGCTAATTTAATCAACTGCCGTAATTAACAATTGGATTGTTGTTAGCTTTTGATTTTTAATTTGGATTAAATGAATGAATATGAATTATTAGGTAATTATTTCTGCAATAACTTGTAATGTGTTTTTTGTTCACAATAATCATGAATGATTTTGTAGGAAAAGTGAATACACAATTGTGTATTTGTGAGAACGGCCTTGTCCTTCCTGGTTGAGTAATAGTGAAGAAGGCATTCATCGGCTTATAAATATTGATTCTCTCAGAATTTTGGACGAGTTGTTTTAAAGTTCACTAAATGCACTTCACACACCAACTCTTGTGTTAAATAGAGGAATTAAAAATTTTGTTTGAGTAAGCAGTTCGATTTTAGCCTCACTCAACGGCGATTTCTTCATAAATAAATTACAGACAATCACTACTGGACTTTCTGTTCTGTAAATTAATTAGTAAAATATACTTGTAAACCAGTTAGAAAATGATATAGAATTGCACGATTAAGATGTGGTAGGTTGCCTGTATATCATTGACTGATTTTGACTGATTGACTTACGCTGATTTGTCTTAGGTTTCTCTGCGTAACGATTTGCATCCTCAATAATGGTGCTGGAGAATCGGGATTTCTGAATCAGTAAGTGTTGTCTCCATTGTTTCCATTG
>JAHZMW010001245.1:0-18015 GCA_027743745.1 Alloscopus bannaensis | reverse complement strand
TTACAAATTCTTTATGAATTGTCGATTAGAGGAAAAGTTGAAAGACAGAGTGAATGAATATAGTTTTAACCCTTTCCCGTAAATTTTTTCGGCTTTATGTAAGATTCGGTTTGGAAGGGAGCTCAACTTTTTTTTAAAAAAACTTTGAACACGAAAAAAAACTTTTACTCCGGTGGACACCGACATATAGTCCCTTAGGATTTTCCAATTCGCAAAACGTGCCTGATGTGTGTATTTTATATAACTTGGTTCACAACGTGTATAAGTCAAAGGTAGAAACTTGTTCGGGGCAGACTTGTACGGTTTTTGTGTAAAGTCAACTTTTTTCCTTCTTCTATTCAGCTGCTTCAGAGTTTTCTTTGGGTCCGGACTAATTGAAAGTTGGAGGAGTGGAACTCTCGGGGAAATCTCAGTTTACCCATATGCATAGGCACTGGATACGGGTAGCGCTGAGGTGTGGCTCATTTTAGGCATTTTCGTGCTGCCATTCCTCAGAATTCATGTAAACCGAAATTTGGCAAATCTAGCGAAATGATGTTGCAGAGGGAAATGGTATTGCGAAAAATCCATCCAAAAGTGTCTGAAAATTTTCGAGACTAGGATTTTGTGCGATTGCTTTAGTTGCCTTATCTCTAATCGTTTTCTCATTGAATAAAAAACTGCGTGATTTGTGAATCCACACTCATAGTCAGAGAGTAAGAGATGTGTGCTCTTTTCCACATAAACATGGAGTACGACTCTTTCTTTTTATTCAAACACGTACCATTCATTTTTCATATGGCATTTTCTCGACCTTCCTTCTTATTTACAGGATTGCCTGCAAACAAACAAAAAAACCGTGTCTCTGCATTTCAACTCTTCTCTCTGCGACTCTGAAGAAATTCCTCCAATCTCTGGACTCCTGCTGTCACTTCGTTCGTATTCAGTCAGCGAGCATAAATTATGTTGCTCGTCTCTCACTTTTTATTCTCCTTCTCGAAACTTCCAATATACTACGAGCGTATGTGTAATGTATGCAAGCATATATGAGTTTTTTGAGAGCGTTCTCCCTCTCTTTCCTTCGAACAATGCATATTTTCCTCTTTTATTTGATTCAGTCGTTTTGTTCGATTTCTTCCAAGATTGCTTGAAATTGAATTGAATTTCCCATTAGAAAATACAAAAAGTTGTAAAAAAAAAGTTTACAGCATGCATAACAACGATGGTAATGAATGAAGCGGAGTCAGAGACGCAGAGAGCGAGAGAAGGATATCGAGCTGTCGACGAAAAGGCTCGGCTGTCTACTTGACTGCCACACCAAGTTCTCTATCTTGGAGTCAAAATTGTGGATGGAAAGTTCGCATTCTCAGTACGAAACTATATAGTGGCAAATATGTAGAGCTGTTATTACTTCTCTCTGTATATGGTGTGCGTGCGGTAGTAATTCCTTTCTTTACTCCACTCTCTTTCTGTTCTTAATTTCCTCTTATTTCTCTACTGGCATGCATGGGCTTGTGTGAAGTCGGCTTTTGTCATCGGTGAAATTCATCTTAAAAAAGTGTTTTATATTGAAATTAATTTCTGTCGTGTTATAAGGAAAGTAGGAAAACTTTTCCTTCTCTTGAGTTTGTGTTAGTGGTTTGGTCTGCCGGTGGTACTTCAGCACGAACTTCTCTAATGTGAAGGAAAAAATAAGTGTTGAAACCAGTGAACTTCTGACATGCCTCGTCGCAAAACATTGTGTAACCACTTTCCTCCAGTCAAAACGATTCTTTGAAGGAACAATTTTTATTAGTTTTTAAGAAGTTGCACACGGTTCTCTTCTCTTTGTGTTACGGTTTTCTGAGGGTAGAAAAAAAACACAGAGAAGTGATGGAAAAAAATGAGGATTTTACACAAGCCTTAAATAAATCTATTCAGAAATTGAAGGTTTGAAGGATTTGTTGCGAGATTTGCATGCATCCTTCACTCCAAAGAGAGAGGTTCTCGGAGAAATACAAAAAAGAGAACACGATGGCCATCACATAACTTTCTCTTCGCTCCCCTTCAATTTTCTGTAAAGAAATTAAACCAACAAGTTTCCCCGCATCGGGGATCAGTGTTTCGTAGGAATTCTCTGTTGTTTGAACATAGCTTACCTTCCATCCTTTTTCTGGTTGGGCATCACTCAATGAGAAAAAAACTTCATCTGGGGCAATTTAAAAACTTTATGAGCTCACCTTCCCCAAACAATACCGCATATGAACAGGGAGGGTTTGTGGTTTGACTCTCGGTAACTTTGTTAAAAGCAAATGAAACTCTTTGCGAATAAAGAGGAAACGCTTGAAACTCCTCGGTCCTTGTTTCAAGTTGCTTTTGTGTGTGCTTGTGTCTAGAGAGATTATGAATCTGCCTTTCTGACTTTTTCGACGTGGAAAGAGAAGAGCTTTGTAAAATCCGTGTGACTGTGTCATCCATTCATAGGCAAAGAATATTAATTGCGAACAGTTTTACGCGTTCAACTTCATTTCGGTATACATTTGGTATCCTTCTCTCCTCGAGATTTTGAGACAGTACCTCCTCCACGAACACATCATACATCTCCGTTTGTGGATGCTTACTAAAAGGGAATCTGCGTTTCTGGTGCGGACTCGCCTACACACAAATTTTCTCACAAAATGAATGGCATGGACTAAAGGCTGAGCATTTTGTGCATCGACATCGTTCCGGAAAAAAAAGAGGGAATAACTCTCAGCTGCGGAATTTAATAAGCTCCACTTTATTCCCGTTGATCATTTCGGGTTTTTGATGTGCACAACAGCAACCAGAGAGAGAATATCAACAAAACTCAAACTACTCCTTCAGCTCAGACAAACTTTTATTACTCCAGTCATAAAATCGTAACGAGCCAGCCAAAGATTATCAACAGCACCCAAGCCAGCATTTTTTCAGACGACCACACATAAAACAAGAAGGGACGGTTGAAATCTGTACAAAAAAACGAATACAGAATAACCAACTGAGGGATACATAAAAATATATATCTCTCGCTACGTGGAATACAGAACCACAACAACATTCAAGATTCCAAAAAAATTCAATTCACTGTTAAGAAGAGGAGGATTGGAAACAGATCAGATTTTCACATTTTGACGGGGTAAATAATAATGCTCAGATTCCTGACTCACAAATTGAGGTCTCAGTCATTAAACGAGGAGCAACAATTTCCTAACAAGGTAAGCAAACATATTTTTTGCAAATATATATTGTAATATCCACTTTTCCCTTTTTACTGCATTTCTCCTCAAATACCCAATTCTCCACGGATCTTTTGGTTTGTCGACGCAATAAAATATCGGGTCGATGTCGGGGGCGATGTGAGAAACCAATACCGAGACTCATACCAACAACTCTCCAATGAAACGTATTGTAGAGTAGTGGTGTAAACTGCATTGAAATCCGAGTGCTTACCGGTTGCTCAAGATGAAATGAGCTAAACAGCATTGTGCCTCGCGTTTAAATCGCGTCTCTAATGTGTACACGTGAATACAAACTACGAACTTTACAGCTTAACGAGGAAATGGAATTTGCACGCCGAAAACATACACAACAAGGGAAAAGCTTGTGCAGAGTTGAAAACGAGATTAGGCTCCAGAACTTCGATAATAAACAATATATACAAAAACTACGATGTTTTTTTCTGACCGTGATGGAAAGTTGAGACTCAATTTTTTTTGCCCGCAGCATGGTATCGTACTTAGTGTACAACATTAAAGCATAAGATGCTCACTCCTTTTTCGATGGGTTTTTTATGCCCTGTGTTAGTCCACCTATATTTCTGCACTCATGTGTTTCTTTTCGTGCGGTAGAAAGAGAAGTCATGGAAAAAGCGTCTGTACTGTCGTTTCCAACTTGTACGCGCTTAACCCTCCTTCTTGCGTTTTCAAAATGAGGATACCGGACCAGCCAAGCGATCGTGCTGTGCATCCCAACTCCCAACTTTTCTATTCCTAAAACAAAAAAACTCTTCTTTCTCTCTAAAGGAGACGGAGTAGTACACACTACAAAAACAACTTAGCGAACGCATTTACGTATAGCCATACTATACGTACGTATTATGTATATTCGTATTAAAAGATGGAGATTCTACAATTCCTTATGTATTATGATTATGGTGGTGCGCTACTTTGTAGGAAAGTAGACAAAAAACGAGTCAGAGTTATTCAGAGTAGTACGCATTTCTCCTGTTTACATTCCTTATGAGTTGTAAAGCAAGAAAGTGAGAGTAAAAACAACGATGAAAGTGTACAGCGTCGGGATCGACAAAAAATACTTACTGCACAAAACTCGCACTCACTCAGGAAATAAAATGGTGTCGTAGATTATTAATCACCGATTGAGCCTACTCCCGTCGTCCTCTTTTCTTCCCCGCACTTTCCCCATTTGACTTGCTCTTTTTCTGTGTCTCGTCCACTATTTTGTTTATCGCAATAACTGCTCACCGAATAGACTCGATGTACAATATGCGACCATTATATATGGAATAGATAGTTTGTAATCTGTTTTCAGAATGGGTTTTCACTATATTGCACAGTTTGCTGCCTTTGTACGTTATGACAATCGATTTCCTCTGGTAGTGTATGGAGCATCGACGGAGAGAGAGAGAAAGCGATACATTCGTTTATGCACAAGCCCTTTAAGTGGAGAGAAAGTCGAAGTTATTTAGCTGGTGCTAAGGCTATTTAATGTTTATCGAGTAAAAAGGGGATCTCTGTAGCAGTCAAGTTTAGTGTCGTTTTACGTTCCTTTCTCTGGCTCAGAAAAGTACAACCAAGCTGGACCTAACAAGATGTAAATTTTCCTGGTGCACAACTCACAAGTATCTTGCACACAGAGTTGCACCCCATTTTGGAGTTTGTTATCCTAAAAGAGATCTTGACTGGAGTTAGGAGCATGTATGCAGTTCGTACGTACGTAGAAATTAAAACCGAATCTCTAATCACTGATTGTGAGCTCATTTCCTAAGCAGCGAAGCCAAGGTCTTTGTACAGCTTGAAGCATAAAAGTGGAAGATTACATGAGAAGAGTGGAGAGAGCTCGAGAGAAAGGAAGTGCTTCGCAGAGTTTATAGCTCTGATGTATATTTCAAGTTTGTACAACCAGTTCGGTATAAAACAACTCGGGTTGTTCCAGCGAGAGAGAGCCGAGTTTCCTCTCTAATTTTGTACTGGCTCACATTCCCACAAGCTTGGCTGGCGTATCACGTATGTCGTAAAAGGTGGTCGCCATGCAATGCTCTCGCGCACAAGGCACAATCGACGGCCTGGCAGTCTCTCACGCTTGTATGCGTGCACAAATATGCATATTATGCATATAATTCACGGACTCTGCTGTGACTAACGATAAGAGAGGAGAGAGAGAATGTATAAAATGGGATCAATTGTGGAATATTAATTACAATGATTACTACACTACTCCACTGGGGTAGAACGGGGAAAAAAGTGGTAAACACACTCTCCGACTTTTTAAGAGTAGAGATTTCTCCCGGATGATGGATTGTGTCTGAGTAGGCGTACATTGCAAACGCTTCAGCTCACCGAACGTCGAGAGTGAGAGAGCGTGTGTGTAGTTTGTTTGACGTGGTCGTGAAACGACTCGTATCGATTCTCCACACCATTATTAAATGCATTTCAACCAGACTCATGCTTTTGGCTACTCGGCTAAACTTTCCCATTCTAATGGCGTGTCAAAGTCTGTATAAGTGTAAAGTATTAATTACATCTGTGGCACGATACGTTCACTCTGGGCTGCTTTGCTCCTAAATATTCCTTGATTTATAATGCATGAAAACGGACAACCCTCAAATTTGATGGACTACTTACTCCTACATTATTCCAGAGCAGTAGTTGCTCACTCGTTTCTCTCTCTCTCTCTCTCTCTCTCTCTGTATGCTGATGTTGAATTTACAAAATATGTATTAGACTCTCTCTCTCTCGCCAATGATACATAACGGCAAATGCGCATTATTTTTGTGCAAGCATGCCATCCAAATGCAGTGCTTGTGTGCTCACACACGACTCCCTGGAAAGGCTCGCATATGAGAAAATGACAGACAGTTGGTGTGGGCTGGATGGGATACATATAATTTGAGATAGCGATGGGTCGATGAGCGAGAGGAAAGAGCACTTTCTCCACCGAAAAACGTAAATTGCGAGAGTAACAAGCGCTCATATAGTCGCTGCATTTCCCGGTCCTTTCTTTTATTTATCAGCGACACGCACCAGTTTTACTGGCAGCAGAAACTACCTAAGGTGGATGGGGTGGGGTACAAGTGTCGATGAGTCGGGGCCTCGTTGAATTATTTTTCTCAAAAAGCGCAAAAAATTTGGGCAATCAAGAAAGGAGTAAAGGACATCATATATGGTGGCGGATAAAGATCGTTGAAGTCGCAAATAATTTAGAATTTCTCTCAACCAAATCCGTACATTCACACACTCGCTTTTTTGGAGGATAAAATAAAGATGTTGACAAACCACAGCCGCTCACTCGTGTACGCATGTAAAATTATGTCATCAAGAAGACTCACCGCGAGAGCTTTTTTCCTTTTCGTAAATTACACATTGCGAAGGAGAGTAACAAGGGAGAAGCAGGAGTCGTCGTAACTCCACTTTACATTCACCCATTGTTAGCGGAATGATTTGTACGAGATGTTCTCTCTCCCCACATTCCACAACGAAATAGAAGAAAAGGATTCTCTTTCGGAGTAACGCTTCGTGTGTAATATGCACTCAAAAAGACAGGACCAAGTATTAAATTATTTGGTCAACAGCATTCACTACAGTCATTTTTTAACTCTGTATTGTACACCCAGCACCCTCTCTCCCACAAGCGATTCTCTCTATTCCAGAGAGGTATTTTATACAAGAACTCTAGACTACATGTCTTATTATACCACATGTTTCGTATTTTTTTTCTCGGGCCATAAGAGGAGAGCACACTAGGTAAGTCGAGTAGAGTGAATACATTCATTAATTTGAAAGCTTTAACAACAGGAGAATTATTCGCGAAATGGTAACAACAGGGAGCAAGTTTTATTCTTCTCTCAACTCGTGTAGAGAGTGCACGGGATAAATAAAAAATTTCACTACCAGAGACTACTACTAGTGGATGGATGATGCTCGTCGTCGTCGTCGCGTTGATGTAACTTTGTCCATAGAGCATACAGTTTGTGTTACGTGTAATCCTCACTCGGCTTCAGAAAGTACGTCGTCGATCCACGATCTCCCACAATCTAAAAGTTTCAACAAAGATAAACCAGACTTGGCTCAAGTTTGGACGAGTAAACTCGCACACACCGAGTACAAAGTCGTGGTGGAAGTTGGTGAGCAAAAACGGTAGAAAAGCGAGTCCAACAACAGCAGTCCAATATTCTCTCAGCTTGTTGGCAAGTCTTTGGCAAACACATGTACATTCATGAGATACTACACAAAGTACTCTGTGTGTTGATAGGGAAAATGTGTAAGAAAAAAAAATGATTTGCACACACACACAACATTCACACGGCTGTGTGGTGTGTGCGATTCGCCTCGTACTCTGCATAATATTATGTACCTCACTCTGTTACCTTCCCCATCTTTTTCTCTGTGTCATGGCTTGTACTCTTCCAAAAAGGAAGACGAGAGTAAAGTGGAGCTCTGTAGTAGCAGAGCAAAGGGGAAAACACTACAGGCTCTCTGGTGTTAGCGTAACATTTTTGAGAAGTGTGTGGAGAAGGTTCAACATTCATTTCGTGTATTAAATTGAACATCTTGTCTTCTTCTTGACTATATGGAGCTCTGTGAGTTCACCATAGGAAAACCAGCACACATCACACCATCATCATCATCATCGTTATTCTTTGCTCATCACAAAAAACTCTCATCCCATAGAGATGTGATACACTGAAGAAAAAAAACTTGCTTATTGTCGATTTCTTCTCGTCATCATTAACATCTTCACATCACGAGCAGCCAAAAGATTGAGAAAAAAATACAGCTTCATGCACCACTCGGAATATGGTGTGAGCAACGAAATAATGGAATAATATTGTGTAGTCGCCACCAAAACTCCATGTGTGTGACTCCGTATTTTTAAAAAACAAACTTGACGTCTTTTTCGTAAGAAAGGACGCTTTCTCAAGTTTCTTCGCTAAATGGCACAAGATATGCAGGTACTCGAATCACATTTTTTCCACAGAACTCCGTAGAAAAAGGGGAGTATTTGAAGTTCTCTCTGATTTCGTTGAGACATGAGCGAAGCTATTATGACTACATGAAAAAAATGTGAGAGCCATGGAGGAGAGAGATATAGCGTGCCAAAAGGGAATTTTAAGGCAGAGCCAATGAATAAAACTCAGATTATATAAAGCATAATATACGGTACGCAGAAAAGCTATACTTCTGTTCTGATTGTGAGTTGTGCCGTGTAGCGAGTCGAGCACATACCGGGCACACAGTATTGTAGACGTGTAGAGAGCATAGTTTCAAAGATGATAATTTGACGACAAGAATGGCAACGACAACTGACAAGGTAATCATATATTAGCTACGGTAGCGATGCGATGATGGCATGGTCAAAATTGCACACAGGCAGCCACTACCCAAAAAATTCATGGATGTTTTCCATTGCAACGCGATTCCACCTTTGTAATATTCATGGGGCTCAATTCACCGCCTTAATTCACCATAATGCCACCACCACCACAAAAAATAGCTTTATAATATCATTTATTGGCATTGTGCGTTGTCGATAGAGGCTTGTCTTTTTTCATGCCTTTCTGTTGTAAAATCCGTAGGATTTTTGTTGAATGGAGTATTTTTTTAAAAGACAAGCAAGTGTGTAAGTCACCACAGTGTAAAAAAAATAGTGGGTTGAGAAGAAATAGGAATTTCGTACTGTGAATCACCACTTGACAAACCACACTTGTATTCGACGTTTGAGCTCTAAAGGTCAAGCGGAGCAGACTCTTGTCGAACTTTCATCATCGTCATCACCACGATCATCATCTGTCAAGCAACAAAGCTCTGGTGCGACTAGGACGATTTAGCTAAAACTCTGTGAAATCTATTAGGAGTCGTTCACGTAGCAGCGTCAATTTACCATGAACTCTCTCTCTCTCTTGTTGTAAACATACGCTGCGCACATTGCAGGAGACACTCTGTATGCCAGTGGATTTCGTGGCGGAGTGAGTGATAGCAGCATATAATCTTCAATGTGATGGGATTATATAAAGGACTGTGAAGTGCTTGAAACGTGTATATTCACAGAAGATGTGAAAGATGCGATGAGAGTTCACGAGCGAAATTATTATGTATTAAATAAGAATCAAAGGAAAAAGTAAACTTGTGAGAAAAGGACAGGTTAGGACTGCTCTCTGGTTTGCGAGATTCACCGATGAATACAAGTGTTTGAAATAACCCTTTCGGTTCATGCTCCCTGATTTTGTAGCATTTGACCTGACCTTAGGTCACTTGACTGACCCTTCTCTAATATTAACCACTGTCAAAGACGCATTGCTTTTAAACACGCTTTAGTATAAGCGCATTTCATAATTGCAAAAACATTAACTTTCAAATTCGAAATCCGAAAGAAAGATTTGGGCTGAGGATGGCTAAGAAATTTGTTACACACAAGAGCTGGCTCATGTGGCCAGGTCTAAATACGGAATACATGTAACAACTGTACACGTCTGAGGAGTGATCTCTCTCTCATTGCTTCACAATATGGGATGAAGTAATGCATAGCTCATGTCAACGAAAATCCTTGGCTTTGACTTGAGAAAGAAGATAATGATTTGGAACGAATGCGACAGATGAGTAAAGCCTGTTATACGAATACCCACACTTACATGTACACGGGACAAGAGTTTTGGAAGATTAAAGGTGAACTTTAATGTCAAATGTTACGGACAGATTAGACAGAGAGACGACGACGATAGGATGAGCATCAAGAGTTTACAAAGAAAGATGCACACGTTGTACTGAAATGTGAAACTCACATTGAACTGTTATATTAGCTTCAGGGCAAAAGCATCGAATGTCGCATCTCTGGCATTTCAAAATATACAGTGGATCTGTGACCGGTAGTAATACAACACGTAATAATTATTTTACCTCGCAATAAGACTGCCTTTATGAAAAGCTACGTGCCCACATGACACTGCATAAAAATATACACGAGCGCATACCATTTCTAAATATGTGCAACTGTACTACTCCTCACAGAGCTTGAAAGACATGTCTATTATCTTAAGTAAAGTTTAGAAATAGAAATGTGGTGTGTTCAAAGCACGTCACTCTGCTCAACCTCATGCATCGTATTATTCTTTATAAAAATCATTGAGATACAGTCCAAAATCACAGTACATATAGCCTCGAGAACACATTCTCTACACGGTTTGGATTTTTGAATTTGATGAGCTCAATACTTCTTCCTCTCGTCACACATTGTGTGTGTCTCGATTATTCTGTATTTAACCAATGAGACCAGATTTCTGCAAATATTTACTCATCTTTTAAAACGCACACCCTGCTCAACCCTCCTCCGTTTTTTCGAGTGTACGCACACAGCTGCCTACTCGCTTTCTCAAGTGTGTGCGTCCACACACTTTGGGAGCAGGCATGCTGGCACTCCATGATGATTAACGGATTTAATACGTGTGTACATCATGGTTACTTCAAAATTTGCCAAAAAGTTCTACTCCTACTACACACGATGAAGCAGCTGTAGTTGAAATTACAGTGTTGAATCAGTGTCTCTCAATGAGATCTTCATAAGAGAGTATATAGGAATAACATTCGAGCGAATTGGCTCAGAGGCATAGTCACTTGTCAATGTGCATTTACTTCAGTGTAAGAAACTTGTGTGACTTTGCAAAACTTCACATTCTCATCTTTACTGCTACTCCTCTGCTTTTGAAGTCAGCACAGATTGTTTTTAGTTTTTAATACAGCTGGATTGAATGAGAGACGATGTGATGACACTTGAACCGGAATGGGTTGAGATTAGATTGAAGCCAATAATCGACAGCAGAGCTTCATTAGCTCGTATTTCTCCGAAACGCTACATTCTACAAGCAGTCCCTGTATTGTAGTGCATCCATAATAAATATTGTACACGCATTCAAATACCCTTGAACCCGTGTTTGCACGTAAAAGAGCACGATCAAGAGGACAAAACATACGAAGGCAAGCTCTGGAAAACATACTTGCAGACAGTTTTTCCCCTTCGTAGAGTTTCTTCTCTATGTAAAGCAGGACGAATTAATGGCTCGAGCGTATTTTGTCCGCGTAGGTACGTAGAGTATGTATGTGTTTATTATTATCAGCAAGGGAAATCACGTAATAGCATTTCATGCACATAAAATACTACACGGGGACAGAGAAACAGAGGAACAAGAAAGTACGAGCGTCGACGATATCAAAGAAAGCACACACATCGCCAAAAGACTGTATGGGAGTGTAGCGAGAAAACGACATCAAAAACAGTGAAAAAGAAGACATCTGGGACAAATACACACGTATTACCGGACAACACAAGGACCATTTATATGTATTGATCATTGTGACAGAGAGGAGGAAAGAAAGCCACTATAAATTCGTCTGTGTAGATGCACAAACGTCTGTGCTCACGGAACAAACACCATTGTCAAATGAGTCTCCACGACTCTGTCATCGTGATATATGGAGCAATCAAAGCTCGTATCTACAGCTTTGAGAGCTTGCAGCCGTCTTGCACGTCATCATTTTGGGCATTAAAATTTTTATGTGCTTCTCTCCACTACCTTTTAGAAAGTGGAGAAGGGAAGACGAATTATTTGTGAGCAGTCCTGTCGTCATGATAAGTTGTTACTTTACATAATGTGCACTCGAACACATTCTATCTCCAATGTGATTCGACAGTGTGTACAATAACTGCGCTCATAATTTGAAACAAGAAACCAGACAAGCAAATGGAGGAGGCATAGATTTTTTTTGAAAAACAGCTTCCATGTACACATGGCTTGCCATAATTGATCAAGTATATCAATAATGGAAATAACATTTTGAGTATTTTTTTCTTCGTCTTCATGTATCTCAAAGTATTTCAAACAATGTGTGTAATTTTTTTTTGGATGAGTCTATATATCACTTGTAATATGAAGCATTCACTCTGTACGCTCACGACTCCATCATAGTCGTCTTTCCTCCGCACCAGTTTTCTGGCTGTTTCACAAACGGATACGATAGGTTTGACTACGTACAAACAAGATTTTGAACGAGGGGATTTGAAATGATGTGCTCGTGTTGAGCCATTTTCTCTGTATTTTCTGGGAGAGTCGAAAGAGTGGTTCACATTATGCATGTAAAGTACAACACAGGTCAAGTTTCATTTCATTGGCAAAAGTTACGACACTCTCCGTTCTCTCGTGGCAGCACAGTATTTTATTGCAGATCATTATCAGATGGCGAGTGTACTCCGATGCATAAGTGTGGACTGGGATGGCGGTTGTGAATACAAGAAGACAGAATTATTTTATTGCTCTAGTATATGAATGCCGATTGGGAGGATCTATATAGGAGTCGTAGAGAAACTTGTAAAGAATATCTCAACTTTCGGAGTCAGTCAGATGAAATGAGTCTTGACTACGCATTCACTTCCGAGAGGATAGAGATAATAAAGCCCGATTCTCTCCACAGGAAAAAGCTGTTTTATACCAAAATACACATGTATACATATTTCCTTGTGTTTTAACATTGGGAGAGGAGTTTTTTTAAAAACCACTTTTCCACCAAGCGAGAAGGATTTCTTTGGGTTTGAGTGGGTGAGAGAAAATGAACGCGTTACACATTGCGCCATGTCAGTGACAAGTCAGTCAACCAGTGCTCCTCGATTGCTTCCAATTAGGTTTCCAACAATTTATCTGTAATACCACCGAGATTGACTCGTTGTGCTAATGTCTCCTTCAAATTGGAGTAATTCAATGCAGACTGAATTGTGAGGACACAAAGGAGCAACTGCACACAATAAAGAATCTTGACACGTTAAGTACACGACAACGTCATGGCGGAGCGGTGCATTCGTATTATTTGTGTGTATAGTTGGTGTAATGAAGTAAAGTGTTATCTGGGAAGCAAGTGGAAATTTTTCACTTTACTGGATTTCACTCCCAGTGCTCTGCACACAAACACTCATCCACTGATAATTGACAAATAGATGTTATTTTCAGTCTGTCTCTGCTAACTATGTCCTGCATAATAATACACTCGAACACATGAACAGTCAGAAAATGCACACTCGCCTAAACGCTCTCTGCTGTAGTGTTGGTGCACACTCCGTGAAAAACAGAGGCTCATGCATATTTTACGAACTCCAGACACACTGACTCTAGTGCTATTTTTTATGTGTGGCTGTTTGTGTGCCAGAGTGGTTGTGGTATTCTGCTAAGTGCAGTGATGGCATATGTTTTCATTATTTATCTGATGCACTCCAATATGGTTGTCTATCATCATCAGTGTGTCAGCAAAATAATCAACAAGGCGCACAGAAGTCATTTTTTCTTCTCTCAAAAGGGTGTACACAAATCCATGAGCATAATAATCCTATCATTTTTATGTTGTACAATATCAGTGTGTGGTAAAAGGGAGGTGAAGACGAGAAGATTGTGAGGAAAAAGGTACGACTGTGTATAAGAAGGCAGACACGGTGCATTTCAAAAAATGAGTTTAGCAAAGATTTTATTGTAATAAAGTCAATAAAAAGGGAGTCCGCTCCATGATGTGGAGACACATTAAGGAAGCCGAAAAAGAGAACTTTATGAGACTCGTACGAGTATTATTTTTTTCGTCTTAAGTGAGAGCATCACGCATCGATATATCGCTGTTGTATCAGGTGCAGGCAACATGGCACACACTGGTACAGAATGTCTCACAATTTATCTTTGCCTTCCATGCCTACAACTACAGACACTCGTTGTCTCTCTGGAAGTTTGAGGAAGTTCATATCTTACACACTCTTGCACAGTGAGTTGGAGCATTTGTATTATCTTTTTCTACGAGATAATATTCGCAGAAGTTAATTTTGTCCCTGGGCTCTCTCTCAATGTGGATGCACATGTGTGTGTGTGTGGAAGAGAGTACATTGCTTTCTTGAATCAAATTAAGTTTATAGTATTTTTTCTCTACTACTTCACATCTTATCTCCAACACCATACTCCAGGCAAGTTTCCGTTTTCACATGGATTTACGACTGGTGTGCACTGTACGCTTGTACACTCACATTCAAGAGTCGCCTATAGGAGTTGCTTCTTTCAGCCATTCTTTTGGTTTCTTACTACAGGTCACGTTTGAAAGATAATTTTGAGTAGAATGTGTATTGGAAATTATTACAATTATTATTGCCAGACATGATAGGACACAGTGGTGTGTTACTGCCGCACTGCGTGGTGGTGGATGGGTGCTCGGAAAGGAGGCTGAAATGAAAAATGTGTGTATTCAAGTGGGATACGGATAAAAAGGCATTCTTTTCCGGATGACTGTTTGAAAGAATGATGAAAGTCCCCGGTTTGTACAAAGCTTACATTTTCTCCTCTACGCCATACCATTTTCTGTACGACACACTCTTTTGGAAAGAGAAATAGAACTTTCAGCGAGAAGGATGTGCATTGAGATGTGAGAGTACACGATACACAGCTCAACACAAACACAAAATCCTCACTCAATTCACATATATATTTTTTTTCCACTCCTTCCCAGCTCAGTTTTTTTTGTAGGAAAGTGGTATGTGTAACTCGTAAAGTGTAAAACGATGTCTGCTATTGCACAAGACAAAAACCGATTTGTTACGTTCTTGTTGTGGGTGGAAAGGAAGCTGGGTGCGATTTTTCATGCGTCAATTGGAGCCCACTTGATATTTGAGTAGTGAAAATTTTCACATTCCGTACTTTTGCGGCCGTCGACTGATCCGCAGACACACACGTAATAAGACAAGAGACACCAGAGTGAGCCTTTTCTTTGAAAAATCGTGTGCTGTGCTCTTTTCATTTTTTCCAAATCTTTCAAATTCAAATGCAAACTTGTTTCTCCCAAGGACTGTGACTGTGTGCATGCATATTGTGCCTACAAAACTTTACACGTACTCTATAATCTTATGAATCTCATTGAGAGAGCTTTTCATTTCTCTTACATTCCAGCACCGATCTTGTAGTACCTGCAACGTTGTGTTGCGTGTCGGAGAAAAAAATGAAACTGGTTTGGCGTGTTTTAATTCTAATATATTTTGTACTACACACATTTGCGGAGCGCATTAATATATTTCTTTCTGGATGACTGGCCGTATGACTTGTTTCGTAAAATAAATGCACTTTTTCTCCTCTGCAGTCATGCAACCTCAAACCAAGATCTCTTGACATGAGAAAAGTTGATCATGTGCTGAATATGTACATATGCATAAAAGAATAATTATAAGTGTGTTCAAAGATATATAAAGCGGGTGCCTGTATAATTTCTGCGCATCCGAGTGCCCTTTCTAGTTCACATCTGTTCCCTGCATGCTCAAATTGCATTATAAAAATGGGAAATGGCAGACAAAATTACCTGAACAAGATACACTCTCAAAGAAAATGGGAGCACCAGTTGTTTCTCCGTACGTATAATAATGTCTTATAATAATATCGGCATACTCGTGAAGTGAACGTGTTTTCTATGGTTTTCAACTTGAATTTATTTGTACACATTTTTTCTTGTTCTTCTCTCCGCTACTCCACCCACACGTAGACGAGAGGATAATGATGAAAGTTTTTTTGTCTTAAACTAGTCAGCTCCTTAACACTTTGGCTATTTGTGAAGGATTGATCAGTGGAAAAATTGTAAGCGACAGACGTGTGCTTCTCTGCTCTCTGGCATTCACATTAAATTATTATTTTTTCCTATTAAATATAACAAGTTACATTGTGCAGCCGCTCCCCATCTGGTTTTACGTACACCAGCTTTTTGGCTGTTGGTGGTAGGATGATAATCAAAAAATTGTATTTTTTCAAGGCATGAAGAAATGGGAAAAGTTTTTTCTTCAAAAACTCCACATATGTTTGGTGGTAGGATGATAATCAAAAAATTGTATTTTTTCAAGGCATGAAGAAATGGGAAAAGTTTTTTCTTCAAAAAGTCCACATATGTGTGGATAAGCTTAGTCTGACGAATAATGCGAGAAAAAGAGAGAGAAAAAAGAGAAAGCATTGAAAACTCCATTTCTTTTTCCTCTCTACGATTATCTACCTTCCTTACGCAGCAGAGTTTGGTTTTCGTGGAAAACGATGAAAATTGTTACACGAAAATCCGGATAAAAATATGACAGTACGGTTGAGAGAGGAAAAAACGAAACAAATCACTAGAACGTGTGTGTATCCACGATGTGGGGACAAGAAAGGGAAAAAAAGAAAAGAGAAAGCGAGAGAAAGCTTTCATTCCGGAGGAGTGTGTACATATATATTCTTTTTTTCAAGCCTTTTTCTCTGTTCACAATGCCTATGTACAACTCTCATCACTAACTCTCATGCAATGACTGTGTGTGTGCGCTTTGTGTACACTGCTTGTCTACACTACTCCCATTAATCTCTGTCTTCCAGAAGAAAGCCGGTGCGGATGTGCAATTTCGCCGAGGAAAAGGAAGGAAAACGGGTCGATCGATCCAAATTGAAATATGCAGATCTATACACCATGTCCCATAAAAATCGCCCTTTTTTCTCAGGATACACAATTTTTCCCTGTTGTACAAGGCGTACTACATTTTTCCAACATTTTAACATCAATTTATAAGAACGATAATATGATATGTACGATGTGCACCGTGGTGTGGTGGTGTAAGCCTTCTCCCATTTATTTCGACTTGTACACACACACGAAAAACTGAGGTTCTTTTTAGTAGTCATGCGATCTTGTTTTTTTTCTTCTTCGGCTTTCTCCTCTACTTCTCAGAGAGAAAGTGCGGAGAGAAGAACACGGAAAACGACGGGTTTTCTCTTTCTTTTTCACCACAGCTGCTTCGTCTGCCTTTTAATTCCTTTCATTGTGCTTCCTGTGCAAGGCAGCCCAAACCACTTAGAGTTAGGTGTATTTTGTAGATTTTCCCTACTCAATACTCACTCAAGTCGTGAGTGCACTTAAACAACGGAGAAAAATGCTTGAATCCTTGAAACTCATACCAGCACACACATCCTTTTTATAGTTTGATGTAGCATGATTTGTACAAGGGATATCGCATCGCAGTAGCTGGTGATGGTAGTAAATGATGAAACGTAAAGGAAGTAAAGAGTTCTATTGTTTGTGTGATGTTTTGCCGTGAAGAAGTTTTTTTACAAGTTTTTCCCGTCTAATACGATGATTTTCCTCTGCTATTTTCAATATACGAGTTGTTCTCAACTCACTCATTCCCCTAAAATGTTTGTTGTTGCATAAAGTTAGTTTTTTTCTCTCTAGTTCAGGATTAGGTGATGATGGTACGAACTATCAGAGTGTTTGTGTACCATGTACACGCAGACAGAGTTTGGGTTCGGAGTAAATAAAGCTATCATAGCCCATTGGATTTAGTCGTGTACTCCCTGTCGAACGATTTATTCTTGCAAAATTTATGAGCTCACTTTTGCACTACGTACTCCTCCGAGAGAAAATGAAGCGGAGCATCACAGCCAAGGCTTCTCACTTTTAGTGTGCGACACATTTTTTTCTGTCTGTGTGTACATTTCATAAATGCGTATCAATGGGAGACTCCCTTCTTGCAACAATCATGCTTAATTTGAGCAACGTCGAGGGACTAGAAAAAACTGCGAAACGTGTCGATCCTCTAAGCTTTCCTCTTCGCTATTGCGAACCGATGGAGAGGAAATTGGAGTTATTACGATGAACGCTATTAGTTAAGAACAACTGCAAGAGTTCATTACACCACCGAGTAAATTTCTTGTCCTTTCGTCGACTGAGGGGAGAGCGCACACAATCCTCCTCAGCTTTGCGAATTTAAGTCATTAAGAATTTATGGGATGAGGCGTGG
>JAHZMW010001244.1:0-11510 GCA_027743745.1 Alloscopus bannaensis | reverse complement strand
AATATGTATTTCTGACAATTGGACGGACGATCACGACTACAAACTTAAATCGTAATTTCTTATGTGATATAATTAATTGTCGTTCATGTTGAGCTCCTCGGTTGCTTCTGTTTCTCTTATTGAGTTAATAAACTTGGTCACGATCGACACGAACACCAAATCCGGAAGGATGAGCAGAATATAAAATTGTGGCGTCCTTTGGTTGAATAGCCGATGGATTAGAATGAGGACATTGATGATAACTGCGTAGAATTTAACGTGTCTCCAGTACTTCGCATTGTTGACTGCGTCGGACAGCGCGATTTCCTGAAATTTTGAAATTTAAGCAATTTTCCTTCAAACAGTCATAAATTTTGAAACAAGTCTTTCAAAATTAGCATTTACCTCTTTTGTCGATCTCAGCAATCGGAATGCCGCAAACAATAGGACAAGTCCGAAAGGCACGAGAAAGCAGAGTGAAGCAATGTGCGGCAAAATTACGTTGGAAAATACTCTGTTTCTGTAAACTGAAAACAAATAAATTCACATGGTGATTTTTAAGCATTTTATTAAATTGGCAATTAGGTAAATATAAGAACAATATTTTTTGTAAATTTGTAGAGCTCAGATATTTGGTTGGATACCGTCTCTGAAATCCGGAGAATGACTGAGGATAATCTGAGTCTCATTGTCAAAGTGGGAAAAAGGATCGGGATCCGATTTCAATTCTTCGTGCAGACAATACGCTTCTTTGAGTAGCACAACGGAGCTGATGAGAAGAGCTAGGTATGCAATGGAAACGAAGATCTGGAAACAAAATTCGTATAAAATTTCTTAACGATTTCGTATAAATATATTATTTTTTTCCTTTTCTTACAAAATCCAAAAACGCCACCGCTTTCACTCGCCGCCTCCACTTATCCATGTACTGTCAAACTGCGTATAAAATAAAATATAATACTTTAATTAAACTTTGGGAGCTTTTTGTAAATATTTTTAAACTATTTGCTTAAACTTTAAATTGGCAATGGAAACAATCGGGCTTCTTCACCAGCTTTGAACTGCCATGTGATTCTGCGGCTGCTGAGAAAAAAAAATCGATTTTTACTCGAACTTGGAGAAAGTAGTAAAATGATTTTTATGTTGTGTTTCCCACATGTTCAAGAAAAGCATTCGGCACAAGCAAAGTGAAATATCGATCATTGAAGAGAAATGTAGGAAACCATGCATAAAGCACAAATGCATTGTCATAAAACTCTGGCCGCCAATTCCATGAAATTCTACGCATTTGTTAGCAATTTTATTTACAAACGACGAACTTGTCCAATAAACACGCTGCAATTAAGGTTAACATACTTGCAACATAATCCACTCAATTATCAATGTGATCTACAAGTACATGACATTTACGTTAAATTTCTTCATGCGGTGAGTATGTGGAGAAAAGGCAGACCTAATTTTGGTAAGTGTGAACTCGACAGATTAAAATTGTAAAAGTATGTGATGACTCATCAATGGAAGGAACGACAAGCTGTCATAAAACTGACTCCAGAAGAGCCCTACTTACATCACAAAGAGTGAGCACGCTTTGTGTTTCCTTTTTGCTGGTACATGATATGGAACTGGGGCAATGAAAAAAATATATCTCAAAAGAGACTCATTCACTCATCCCAATCTCCAAGAAACTTGATGCAATATAATGCAAAAGCATTTCTAAAAGTATCATGTTCGTTGCGTTAATAGAATCATTTTACTCTAACCGATTAGAAGTGCACTTTTGTTTTCCAGTTGTGGTAAAAAT
Organism: Alloscopus bannaensis; assembly: GCA_027743745.1. Taxonomy (NCBI): domain Eukaryota; kingdom Metazoa; phylum Arthropoda; class Collembola; order Entomobryomorpha; family Entomobryidae; genus Alloscopus; species Alloscopus bannaensis. The sequence continues at coordinate 9,730 of JAHZMW010001244.1, read as the reverse complement.
TGACATTTTGAGTCAGTGCTACCAAAAATGCTTACGGATTAGAATGACACTTTATGTCAAATCTCATAGGTAGTCACATTTACTGATTTTTTTTAGATAATTGAGCGAACACGATTTTACGGAGCATCACAATTTTCCCCTGACCTTCATTTTTCCACCGAAAGCACTAACAAATCTATGACAATTTTTTAATACCAATGAAACACCAAAAGCTGATTGAACAATATGTAATTCATTACATAATTCAATGAAAGACATCCTAAATTTGCCACTATTGCAGAAGCACCCTATTTAATAGCAACATCATCACACTTGTACAATATTTTAATGACCTTATTAAAGCCCCCTAAAAATCCTTTTTATTACTCTCAATGAGTCACTGTTCTTAATATGACAAGCAGGCATCATTACATAAAGTGTCGTGCGCTTATATTTGTACATCCTACAAATTTGACAACGACGACGATGATTATAGTGAAAAGTTCATACCATTCTCATGGAGAGAGGATTAGTGAAAGCTTATATATACACATTGCATGCATAAAGTAACACGTTATTATTGTCTGCGTTGCTTTCTGCTTATAAGGATTAAAATTACATGCTCTTCACGTGCTCATCCATAGTAGCTTCTCTACATCAGACAAACATACAAAACATCATCACAACCTTGTTCTCGTATAAATTCTTATTTCAGAGACACAAAAAGCATACAGACTGGTCAGGCCAAAAGTGCAGCTGCAAACTTCATGTGTACCACATTATTCAATGCAGGATATCATATATAGTGTTCACTTAGAGTTTACTTTTAAGTAAAGACCCAAAGAGCTGTTTTGTGCTTGATCTTGTTATTATTGTGTTTTTGTCACGTATCCCTATGTGTAACATTGTGTTTTATACTTTTGTATATACATTTACATGCTTATAAAGAGTGTACTATAAGCAACAGGTTTATATAAGATAAAAAGAGACTCGATCTCTAAAGCTGACGTGTGCTTGTCGTTCTTTTCGGAGATCTGAGCAAGTTGCACATTCGCAAGTTACCAACAACCTTCGAACATTTTCTTCCAATATGGGCTTGTATTTAGCTTTTGTCCTTTGAGAGTGTCACAATCTCACGCTTACAACATCCAACAAAAGTATTCGTGCTCCGTTTCTTGTTTAGGCTCACATTTTTTTAAAATTAAAGTCAACTTTGTAAAAAAAAATTCCGCTAAAAATTCGTGATTCGTGCCGAATGTCGTATTTCTTCAAATTATCCCCCCAAATTCCCAATTATGAGTCAACCCCTTAAAAATGGAGGGAACATCTCCCCACCTCCAGTTACTAATGGAGTTCAAAAACGAATCGACTTCCGTTCCACCCCCGTCGTTTACGACCCTTGGGCCGTCGTACAACCCTCAGTTTTGTTGTATATTGACAACTCCAACATGTTCGAGAACGCGAAGCGCCACTCCGGCGCGAAAAAAGGGTATTTGTGCGGCGTCGTTGATATTTGCTGCAGAATCGACATTGGAAGGCTAATAGCGAAGGCGGTGGGAGGTCGGGGGGTCCTCGTGGGGAAGTTGTATGGTTCCGAGCCACCGGCTTTGGACACAGGTAAAAAAAAGCCCAAAAAATTAGCAAAAATTAATAAAATTAGCAATTTTTAAATTTTATTTTTGGTTTAAAGTTTGGAATGCGATCCGAAGAAAGCAAGTCCAAGTAGAAACTTACGAACGCTCCAAACTCACCGGAAAAGAGAAGGAAATCGACACGTCTCTAACGGGCGACGCCGTTGAAGACATTATTGAAGGCTAATAGCGAAGGCGGTGGGAGGTCGGGGGGTCCTCGTGGGGAAGTTGTATGGTTCCGAGCCACCAGCTTTGGACACAGGTAAAAAATACCCAAAAAATTATCAAAATTAAATAAAAATTCGTAATTTTTTAATTTTATTTATTTTTTAAAGTTTGGAACGCGATCCGAAGAAAGCAAGTCCAAGTAGAAACTTACGAACGCTCCAAACTCACCGGAAAAGAGAAGGAAATCGACACGTCTCTAACGGGCGACGCCGTTGAAGACATCATGGAGTACAAGTACATCGCCGAAGACCCCAAAACCGTGATCCTCTTTTCAGGCGACAGGGACCTTTCTACTGTCGTCGAGAAGGCGATGAAGCACGGCTACCGGACGGAAATTTGGAGTTTTAAAACCGCAATTAATAACTCCATAAAGAACAAAGCGAAGAACAATCCTGGCCAGTTGCAAATCAATTATGTTGATGAAATTTTTGATGAGGTGACCTACACCAAGTTTTTGTGGGGCAAGCAAATCCCGCCAGAACGGAGTGTCGTCCTTTCGTAAGTTTTAAGGGTCAATTTACCGAAGGAGATGGTTGCCACCTCGAAACTCCAAACGGAAACTCTGAAAGACGTCGTCAAGTCCTCCAGCGAAGTTTTCAGGCTCCCGATGATGGGCCTTTATAAAAACAAGTTCCGCCACATCGTCCTCGTCCCATGCCTCAAAGAAGTTTACTACAACTACAACCCCTCCGGACCTCCGGCCAGCCCTTGTCACGAAAATGCGACCCGCCGAAACTACCAATTTAATAAGTAAAATTTTTTACCACCTTAAAAAAATTAAATTTCCTTCCAAAATTTTTATATATTTTTATTCTTTTTTTTCAGACAAATCAAACCATTCTTCCACCAACTCCAAGAAAGACTCAAATTCTGCACGGACATCAAATCTTGGGTCCAATTCGTCCAGGAAGGCTTCTCCTCCGACGGCTTTGACCTGGACCTCGTCAACAAATTCTCGAACCTCGCCGACGACGAGTCTTCAGACGACGAAAGTTCGGAATACTTTGACTGCAATGACTTCTTCGACACTCATCCCGAAGACATTAGTACCGACGGGGAAGAAGAGGATGACTCCAAGAGTGTTTTCTACGATTGTAACGAAGCTTTGGACACTTTGGCAGAAAAGACCGGGAATTTGAAGGTGGACGAGGATGACTTCATTCCGGTGGTTCGAAAGGAGCGCAAGCCGGTCCAACAATATAGCGCTCCTTGTGCGTACAAATTTTGGTGTAAGAATGGCGCGAAATGTCAATACTTTCATGGAGTCAAGGAAAAGGAGTATTTTGAGATCCAGCCGAATGGGTACGCGAGAACTAAGTATAAGATTAAAGCTTGTAGTTACCATTTTGCGGAACAACCGTTTCGCAGTTGTCAGTATGCCAATAAGCCGTACCTTTGTTCGTATGCACATTCCCTGGAGGAGTCGAGGTGCTTTTGTTGTAAGCAAAAGGGGAATGGCGAGCACTGGATGGACCAGTGTCCTAAAGCGAATAGATTTTGAGTGAAGGGGGTTAAAACGTTGAGAAAAAGTCAGTAATTTTGTAATATTATATGTAGTGTAGAAAAAAGTTGTGTTTGGGGTTGATTTTTTAAAAATTGAAATTGCCGCCAATGGTTAAAAATTTAGAATACATCTAATTCAGTCACTCTTACTAGAACAAAATGGGCGAGAAAAATTTATTTTGTATGATGGCGGCAATGTCAATTTTTAAAACTCGAAAATATAGCTTACTTTGACAGTAATGGAGATTATGATTGAAATGATAGTTTTTTAGATGTACATATTATGTAGTATGAATAATCGTGAAGAAATAATGTTTACCGTCAAAAACCGTCAAAAATCCGTTAAAAACTCGTCAAGAAATAATGCTTACGGTTAAAAAAACGTCAATAAACCCCTTCAAAAAACTCGTCAATAAACAATGTTTGCCGTAGAAAACCGTAAAAAAAATTTAGTTTACATTAATAATTAGTGATAAGAAGTATTTTAGTTCGTAAAGGTTACTCGAGAGAAACTCAACAATTTTTATATTTTTACACGAAACAAATCAACCGAGAAATTATAATGAACATGACAATCTCTGTACGTCGATAATGGAGCAGTTTGCAGATTTCGTAATTATTGTAAAATATTTTTAACCCGCAAATCTCACTGGATATACTCGATATCAACGAATACTCTTGGAGTCGCAATTTCAAGTTGTGAATGTCTATTATTTACGCTTTCATTATTTTATTATAATAACGCTCGTCTTGGTTGACGTTTAGTTGTGCACTTGCAATACTCTTTTTAGATTTGAGATTTTATGCACCTTAGGTTCATGCAATTTATTTTAATTAAGCAGTGAACGTGTTTAATAAACATTTTTATAAAAACTCGAGAGTCAGCTCAACATTTATATTTATAAACGAAGTCAATAATAAACGAATACATGAAAAACCGAAGATCATATATATATTTTTGTTCAACTTTATTGTGCTTTTTCATCGTCACAAATTTTCATGAGATCCGATGAAACTTCATGAGCTCAAAGAAGACCAAAAAAGAGATTTTTTTTTGTGTGAGAATTTTACTCACAAAAAGCATCAACACTTCTTAATACGTGAATGTATCACAATTCCTGTTGCATCTCGTCGTAATGCAAAAATGTTAACATGAAGAATACACTGAGCATTTTCACTCACGAACGCATTGGATTCCTCTAAATCTTCTGGTAAATTCTCTCTTCATCTCACAACACTTCGGCACTGCATTGCATCACATAAGCTGTACATGTATATTATCACATCGTTATAATGACCCGTTGAAATATTTACAGGCAAACCAAGCACAAACGATGTTCAAGTTCCTTACAATGCTGAATACGTTTCATTCCCCATGGCAAGCCATCTCCGTAAATCTCATTTCATCGAAAATCATGCAACCCAGTATTCCGCTTGTTTATATCCTTGAGTCAACATTACGTAACATGATACATTTGTATGGATATTCCGCAGCCCAGTATTCCTCACAATTCTTGACCGTCAATACTTATTGTGTAAAACTCACGTTTCTGTCATGACCAAAACGATTTTGCCATCCTCATTGAGAACCTACTATAGAGAAAATTTTAATTGGAGTTTTATATAAGACTTAGATATGTATATGCCTCAATCTGCAATTTTTATGTGAGCCGTTGCACCATTAACATTGGAAAGATTTGCTGGGGATTATCAACACTTGAAATGAGTACAAAGCGGCAAATGGCTCGAGTTCTGATGACTAATCCGTGTGGATTCCAACTTGAACACTCAGCAACAAGCGAGGCTCACAAAGGAAGGAGAAAGCAGTGTGTTTGTGCTCGTTGCAAGAGACACACATACATGCAAACTCCCATCTTAAAAAATTATCCCCTAAAATCTTATCCAGAGATCAGAACCGTAAGAGAATTGTTTTATTTTAACTGAGTTGTGAATTATTTGTGACAATGAGTGGGCAAAATGGAGCCTGTTCTGGAGCACAAAAGAGGATCGACTTTCACTCCGAGTCCTCCGGCGGAGAGTCGTTGTCAGTGCTTCTGTACATTGACAACTCGAACATGTTCGAAAATGCGAAAAAGCACTCCGGAACGAAGAAAGGGTATTTGGGAGGAGTGGCTGATGTCGCTTGTCGAATTGACATTGGAAAGCTTATAGCGAAGGCGGTGGGCAATCGGGGGGTCCTCGTGGGGAAGTTGTACGGTTCCGAGCCACCAGCTTTGGACACAGGTAAAAAAATATACAAAATTTCACAAAAATTGCAAATTTCGGCATTTTTTAAATTTTTTTTTAAAGTTTGGAATGCGATCCGAAGAAAGAAAGTCCAAGTCGAAACTTACGAACGCTCCAAACTCACCGGAAAAGAGAAGGAAATCGACACGTCTCTAACGGGAGACGCCGTGGAGGATATTGTGGTTTACAAAGACCAAGCTGGAGAAAATAGAACAGTGATCCTGTTCTCTGGAGACAGGGACCTTTCTACAGTTGTGGACAAAGCGATTAAATACGGCTACCGGGCTGAGATTTGGAGTTTTAAGAGCGCCATTAATAATCACGTGAAGCGGAAAGCGGACCAAAATCCGACGAGATTAATTGTGAATTATGTCGACGATATTTTTGATCAGGTTACTTACACGAAGTCGATTTGGGGCAGTGCGATTCCTCCGGAGCGGAGCATTGTTTTGAGGTAACACAAAAATTAAATAAAATTTATTTTATTTAAAAATAAATTTTATTTAATTTTTTGTGATTTTTAAACAGTGTTGACCTCCCGAAAGCAAAAATGGCAACGTTCCAAACCCGCGTCCAAACTTTGAAAGACGTCGTGAAGACCGCCGGAGAAATATTTCGGCTCCCAATGATGGGTCGATATAGAAACAAGTTTGAACACATTGTTCTCGTCCCGTGTCTCAAAGAAGTTTACAAATTACAACAAGGAGGCCTCGGAAGCCCTACTCAGGAGCCCACAATGAAGAAAAATTATCAATTTAATAAGTAAATAGCAAATCTCATATTTATTGCGAAATTTTCTTAACAACAAGTATTAAAAATTGTTTTAACTTTTTTTCAGGCATATCAAACCATTTTTTCACCAGCTCCAAGAACGACTGGATTTCTGCACCGAAATCAAATCTTGGGTGCAATTCGTCCACGAAGCGAACTCCCAAACAACTTCCGTTTCAGTCAACAACCAATTCCAGTTGCTCGAATCCGACGACGACGAAGCTTCCGAAGTGGACGCCGAGGCGGAGGACGTGGAGTGCAACGACTTCTTTGACTCTCACCCTGACGACATTAGTGACGCTGAGGAAGACGATTATGTCGCTGTTGTAAAAAAGGAGACGAAACCTGTGCAACAGTACAGTGCCCCTTGTACTCATAAATTTTGGTGTAAAAATGGGTTGAAATGTCATTACAAACATAGCGATCAGGAACGAGAATATTTTGAGGCTCAACCAAATGGTTTTGCAAGGACCAAATATAAGATTAAGCCTTGTGGCTATCATTTTGCGGATCAGCCCTTTAAAAGGTGTCAGTTCGAGAGTAAGTCGTACTTATGTTCGTACGCTCACTCGGTGGAGGAGTCGAGGTGCCTTTGTTGCAAGCAGAAAGGCAACGGAGAACATTGGATGGACGAATGTCCATATAAGAATCGCTTTTGAAATTAAAATACTCAAAAATTGTGAAAATTGTTGAATAATCATAATTATTATGAATTAATTTGTTTTGAGTTGTGTATGTCGAATTTTAACGAACCCTGATTTGAATCACTTTATCCGTGTCATTTTAAAAGAAGTTATGCATTATATGATTTTTATTTTTTGGTTTGAATGGTGATGATATATATTTTCTAAGTTTTAGCTTGCTATGAAATTAATTTATTTAGAATGAATTGTCAACAATATGATAATTGTGGGAGGCCGTCCGCGGTTGTTGTAGTTTTAATTATGGTTTTGTTTCATCAGTATTGTGTCGTGGCGTGTTGATAAAAAATTGGAATAAAATTTTTTATTTTATTTGTCTCGGTTGTTCTCTTTAAACAAGAAAATAGTATTGCTGGCAAAACTAGAAGCAGTCACAATTTACGAATATATTGTAGTTTCCAGTTGTTCTAGATTTGTGTGATTAAAGAAAATAAAGTTTCGTACTGTCGGCGTGGAACGTTATCCTATTTTCGCAAGAAAGGTGCAAGTATGACCTTACGTTATTATTGGGTAACGCAAATCCCAATACATGAGCTTATAGCAACCTCAATACTCCAGTCCAACAGAAGTCTTGTCACTTCATCGTTGACTGGATTCACTCAAAACTTTCGTTGGTAGGCATTCCACTCGGTTAGCTTCGCAATGTTAGTTGCAATGGCAAGATTTGTTTTTGCATGATGTTTGTATTGAATCTGCTGCTTGTTTGTAGTCACATAAAATTGAGAGGCAACATTTATTAGATGACCAATATAAAGCACAAGGCTCCACGGTAAACCATGCTCACCAAGTTTTATTGATAATTTAGTCAATACTTTTAATGCACGCCAACTCTCTACTTCCAACTTCTATGCAACTGATTCACAAAGTTAAAATGAAATCAAATAGTCAGAAATAATATGAAATCGTCAACAGCGTAGTCGCAAACAAAAGTTGTCCGTTCACTCGTTTACCAAAATCCTCTTCAAACTGACTGTGGTAGATTATGGACCTGATCAAAGCTAATGCACGATAACAGGTTATAGCAAATATAGGCTGACTAATCCTGAACTGCAAACGTATCTCAGAATCGCTATGCTACGTACGTGTACTTTTTCTTGTCAGTTTATGTTTGACAAATAAAGCAGTCAGAGTCAAATATATTTTTTGTTGTGAAATCCTCATCGATTTACCGATTTTGTTTGTGATACAAGCCGTATTTTTTTCAATACATTTACGGCACTCGCTCTGGCTACAGATTTTGTCTACTCCTAGATTATGGAATATTTAGCTAGTAGTTTTTACATTGACGTAGATAACAAAAATGGAGGAGCCTTCATCAAAAGAAAAATCTTCGAATATTCAAAATCCCACCCCTGAATTTTCCAGCGAGTTTGTCACCAACTTTAGGAATTTTGAGCATATTGGAGGAGGTGGATTTGGAGAGGTTTGCAAATGCGAGAAAGTCATCGATGAGAAGCGGTATGCCGTGAAGCGCATTGCTTTCAACGCGAACCAAACGGAGGACTCCAGTAAAACCATGAGAGAAGTGAAAATTTTAGCGAAGCTCTAATCACGAAAATGTGGTTCAATATTATAATGCTTGGATTGAAAATCCACCGGAAGGATGGTTGGAAGCTAATCGGCACATTTGGGAAGGAAGGTATGTCATTTTACTTTTCAATTATACCAAAAATTTAATTCGTATGCAATACTTACTTCTTATTTTCTAAAATAGCTTTAACCAGAGTTCAGAAAGTTTAACAAATTCTGAAAGCACACCACCTCAATTAAGCCCTAAGTCGCAATTGTTCATTCAGCAAGAATACTGTGACTTGGGAAATTTAGAAGACTGGCTCCTCACCGGCGGCAGGCATGATAAGGATGTCGTGCTCAACGTTTTTCATCAGCTTTGCAAAGGCATCCAGTATGTTCACTCGCAAAGCATAATTCACCGGGACATCAAACCAACGAATATTATGCTCTGTTCCAACAACAGTACATATCCAAGAGCAAAAATTTGGAGATTTTGGACTCTCCAAAGAGCACGTTCAACTAGAAGAAATGCCCAAACAAGAAGATGTAAGAGAAAGTGGGGAAAGTTCGTCCACAGGAAATACGCGAGACTCCAAAAATATTATTATGTCGGAACGTCATTGTACATGAGCCCCGAACAGGTGAATATAACAGAATACACGTGTAAATATGGATGCCTTAACTAAGCAGGAGTTCTTAAAAATTCTCTATAATTTTAAAACGAGTCAAATGATTTTCCACATAAAACAGCAAAGGGCCAAAAAAATCCAAAATAATAAAATAGAAAGGAACCCCAAAAAATTTCTGAAGAGAAGAATTTGGTAAATTCATTCTCAAATTTCATTTCAAATTCATTTTGATAAATTTCTATGTTGCTCAATATTTTTAAATAAAATTTTTATAAAAAATCGCATGACGCTGTATTAAGTGAAAATTCCTTTTGCTTTTTTCTAAATTGTAGATTTTATGCCCCATTCTGAGTTAAGCTATCAATATCCAATCATTTAGGTGATTAACATCTTGATATTTAAACTTTTACCTTAAACTTTTAGAAAAAGCATCAACGGTACGACGCCAAGGTAGACATTTACGCGCTGGGCCTAGTATTTTATGTCATGCTGGAACAATTTGAAACTCTTATGGAAACCAAAGAGGCGC
>JAHZMW010001243.1:0-16695 GCA_027743745.1 Alloscopus bannaensis | reverse complement strand
CGTAGATTACACGCATAAACCGTATGCTATTTAATACTATTGTTAAGTTGCTTCTCTACCCGTAAAGATGCTCGTCATAAAACGCCTAACTAGCTATGCACGTCTACATTATCTTTACCTTAGTACAAATTGATGATTTTGTTGACATGAAAGATGAGGTACCTGACTGATTGATTTTTTTTCCATGGCGCATTATAGAAGTCTCCAAGTGCCAACTTTCCTGACCCCTCACAAGCTTACGCCATACCCTTCGATTTAACTTGATGATTTTGTGACGACAAGCTTTAAACAGGAGTTATTCTCCGATCTTTAGATTTCGACCTTCCTAACGAATGTAGTTGTAAATCGGGAACAAAGTTGTCATCTGAGCAAGACGTCAGCGTTGTGTAATCTCGTGGCAGACTAGAAGCCGGAGGTGGTGGAGGTGGTATCGGTATATCATACTCGGTGTCGTAAGACAGTCCTCGTCGACTCAGGTGCTCGTGACCTTTGCACAAGTCGACGGGGTCGTCATGATGCTCACAAGAGAGGCTGTGGTGATTACAACTCGAAGATGGTTGAAAGGACAATGTGTCCGGTCTCCTCCGTTGACACCACTCCATGTTGATGGTGGGCTCACAAGTGTTGCTCCGTGGTCTGGAAGAGTTGCCACCGTGGTGAGGGTGGTGGGAGTGGTGGAAGTTGAACTGATTCTCTTTCGCCGCAGCCTTTTCAGCCCAGTCCAGCTGGTGCCAGTACATGTAATAGAAGATTGCGAAGATGCCTGTGAGTTCCGTGGCGAGAAAGGCGACGACCACCATGATAAAACTGAATCCGTAGGAGTAGCTGAACAACGGCTTCTCCACCGAGTTTCGGGGGCGTAGTTTTGGCCCGATTTCCGATTGCAGAACGGACAGATAGACGACCAACCCGATCAAAAGAACTAGACCTGCAAAAAGCAATTTTATAAAATAGGAGTATGAGAAAAGATTGCAGTTTTGCGCATATTCATGCATACCTGCAATTATGAAAATGCTGCCAGCAACAAAGATGGCGACCCGCCTGTGCCGTTGGAAGCCAAACAAGCCTGACAAAATGGCGATGACGAGAAGGACGCTGGCAGACATGAAAATTGGACCAGCGCTTGTCACAGACACTACAAAAAGATGTCGTACCATCAGACTTTTCATTGTATCATTATGGTTCTTCCACAATTTGAATACTCACAGGCGATTGCGTTCGTTGAATCGTTGGGGTCCGAGAGATACCGGTCTCTTCTAAAGTATTCAATCGTCATTCGATCCATTTGTTCAGTTGAAACTGGAACAAAAAAATCCTTGAATCGCCTTAAAAACTTAAAAGATTTTTATTGGTTGGTATTTTTACCGTGCCGGATGCCCACTTCTTTCTCCGTGAGGTTGAAGGACCACACGTGCCACAAACCGGAAATTGTCCTCTTGATGAGGAACTCTTCATGCGTCGACGTAACATTTGATATGGGAATTCGCTCGTACGAGTGGAGCCAGCTCCCTGTGCTCATGCACACTATAACGTTCACCAACGAGATGAGAGCACCTGATGGAATCACCACCTTCAGCACCGGAAGCAGTTTTCGAGCTCTTTTCGAATATAGCGTCATCACAAACGGTACCTCTTTGGGAGACCTTAGTTTACGATAGGTTATCACGCTCCTTACGGTCACCTTCGTCTCAAAATACTTGTAAATACATTACTCCTTATTTTAATATTTTTAATACCTATGTACTCCCATTAAAATGCAGAGGAAGGTGACCAAAATTACAAAAGTGAAAGTTACTACCCATAATTTGTGTTCCTAGTATAATATTATGAAATTGAAAAATTTCCACTTGTATCAAAAGGGCCGCGACATTTTGTATTAAAAATTCCGATTTTGAGCGCTTTCACTAATAAGACATCCTAGCCTGGTATGATTGTTGGAGGAGAAATGAGCTCAACAGCCTTCTTCAACATCTTCACTCTCAGTCATCCGCCTCCGACGACTGCTTTCATACTGTCGCTTTCTCTCTCTCTTCTCTGGTCGATAAGATTTCCCCCTTCTCTATCGCGTCGTTTTATGGTAATAACTTTTGCGTTCCACTTTCTCTTCGGCTCAGAGAGTACAAAATGTTCAACGAAGCGAAGAAAGAGAGAGATACGGAAGAAAGTCGCTTTCACTTTGATGGGGGATGGAAATCACACTGGCTATCTCAAAAATCAGACGCAAGAAAAGTGTGCACAATTTTCCATAGGTATACTACTTTTCCTCCAGGAGAAAGTCAGAGAGGCGACAGCATAAAATAAGCTGTTTGTCTTCCATATACCAGAAGGATCCTCTCAAATCAACCATGAGTTATGACTGTGGTTGACTGAGCACTACTTTGCAAGCCCGAAAGACGAGACGCGACTTTCCATTTGTATTTTAGAGAGCGATATGAGATATTACACGTTGATACGAGGTAGCAAGATGAGAGCCACAATTTTTTTTAACTTGGCTCAATATTCCTCCTTTCGCAGGAGCGGAGAGAGAAAGTAGAAAGAAAAAGATGTACAGCCTGCGTGACAGGGTAAATTGCCATGCCCAACGAGATGAGTGTCACTGTCACCTTTCCATTTTGCTTTTTCGGCTTAGACATCTCCTCTCTCGGAGCCAGACTTTGAAAAAAAAAACAGTGTTAACAGTACATGACTGGAATGTGTCTCGACGAGCCAATACCGCTACTACATTGAGTGTTTTATGTTAAAAGCGAGTTTCCAGTTTTGGAACAAGATGCCCTCATGTAAAAAAATGATGTATAGGCCATGTAAATTGAGTGAAAGGACAACATGATGTGTGAGTACAGCTTTCTCCTCGGGACTTTCACTTTGGACCTAATACCCTCTCTCAAATGATTTTTTGCACAGATGAGTGAAAATGAACACGATGATACTCCCATAAACGTACAGAGAGGTATTGTAGGATGGAGATGGAGAAGGCAGAGCATAAAGCTCGCTGGATCGAAAAGGGTCAACTTTCAGAGGGAGAGGATCATAATATATAAACGTGTGTGCAAGTGAAAGGAATGAAAGACATGGGAGGAAAGATGCTGCCTCTCACTCTTCAGTTCTGATGTCTCCCTCGTATACTTCTTATGCTGAGCTAGGCAAAGAAACGAGGATTCTACGTGCTCTAACCTCCTGCGCTGTGTCACCCGAGAGTAAGCCTTTGCCTGACTGAAAGCGAACTCAACCAACCTGAAAGCCAAATGCACAGTATTACACGCATTGGACAAAGCGACAGGGTGTTAGACTGCCTGGAATGTCCTCGTTTCTGCTAAATCCTGTTTTACAGAATCAATTGTGGGAGATGTAGCACGTCGGCGGTATGATGATATACCAAGACACTTGAAGCAAATGACATAATACTAAAAAATGCATATTTTTCTAAAATATGGGCAATTCATGTATAAAAATGACAAGAAATCACACAACAGCGTGATTAGCGTTTTGCACATTTTATTACCCATCATCACTATCGTTCACACGCACATAACTACAAAATACTAAATCCGTTTCTCCTATAATTCCTCAACCAAACTATGTATTACATAACATTAGCGCTCGACGCACTGAAAGAATGAAAAAAGTTTACGACGATATGATAGATTTACTATGATAGATTGTGGTCAATAATATAACTCTATAATGTGACAGTCACATAAAGTAGTATTCTTAATATTAGTTAGTGGTGTATGTGTGGTCAGCAATCTCAGGATCTCATGCAGGTTGAATAGGGTCATGTATAAAGTCAGTATTTTTTAACCAAAAGGTAAATTTGTCTGCCAGGACCTAAAGAAACGTGACAAAAACAATGATCAACAATTACTTGTACACAAAACAACGCTTCTCTCCTCTCCTCAACAGTCCCAGCAGCAAATCTGCAAACAAAAAGGGAGAGACAATGACTGATGAAACAAGTTAGAAATTATTAGCCTAGCACACCCACACGAGTTAATTCTCTATTTACTCTTCTTTTTCTTTTTCTTCTTCTTTTTTTCTTTCTTCTTCTTCTTACGCTTTGTGTCCGACGAGGAGGAGGATTTCGTGGAGGTCGATGAGTGCCTCCGCTTTTTCCTCCGCTTCTCGTCCCCTGAATCTGAATGCTTTGACTCGACAGCGTGCTCTTCATGATGATCCTCATCGCTTGATGAAGATCCACTCTGTTGCTGCTCCGTTTTAGAGATTGAGCTCAGTTTAATGTTAATCCGCCCCTTTTGTTTCTTCAGGGTGGGGGAGAATATTTGACCTGAGGAGCGACCGAGTGCGGAGCCCGACTGCTGGAATACTTTTGCTTCGGGACTGGGCGGCTCTTCTATATGCAATGCAGTGGACGAATTATCTGTTGAGCGAGGATTAGGTTCCTTTCTCTCTTCCAATAAATTCAAACGAATCTTTTCAGAGGGCTCTCTGCCTCTACTACCTGTCTCTTCGCGAGGTTCCTCCCGTCCTCGAGAAGATTCAGCAGGCCTTCTGAGCAGTGGCGACCTGGGTCGACCCCTGTAATTTCTATCTCGATCCTTGGACGGGGTTCCGCCCCGTCGTTCTACACTTCTTGACCTTCGCCGTTCCCTTGAACCAGAACGCCTTCGATCTTTCGATACGGAGCGCCTTCTTTCTCTAGAGGCAGACCGCTTTCGCTCTCTCGAACGAGACGGTCGTCGTCTTTCCCTAGAACGTGATCGTTTCTTACTTCTTGACCTTTCCCTTCTACGATCACCAGCACGCTCTCTTTCTCTGTCGCGTGGGGATCTCGACCGTCTTCTGTCTCTAGACAATGAGCGCTTCTTCTCCCGTGATGGTGAGCGTTTACGCTCGCGGGATACTGATCGTTTTCGTTCCCTATCTCTGGATGCGGAGCGCTTTCTGTCTCGTGATAGAGAACGCCTTCTATCCCTACTCTCTTGCCTGTTCTTCGAATCTGGTCTTTTTTCTCTTGAAGGGGACCTTCGTCTATCCCTGGAAGGAGTGCGACGTCTATCTTTCTTATTTCGACTCGGAGGAGGCGATGACTTCCTAGCTGGAGATCTACGAGGAGGAGGCTCTTTCTCTGGCTGCCGTTGTCTTTCAGATGAGTGTCTGCTCCTATTCCTATGCCTATCAATAGACCTAGATCGGGATCTGTTTCGGAAGCGAGTTGAGTAGCCTGGTGATCTACTTCGCGACCGTCGTTTTCGTGAACTGTCACTATTATCCTTAACAGCGGACACTTTCGACCTGACTACCGATCGACTATCGACCGTTTCGATGGTTTTACTAACACTTAAAACTACTTCATCTTCGGACAACTTCGAACCCAGTCTATCTTTGGCGGATTTCCTATATACAGTTGATGCAATTGACAAAGTCTTGAGATCGGGCTTCACTTGTTGAACAAGGCTTGACTGAGGCGGCATTTCTGTGGGACAAACAAAAAACGGTTCAAACGGTAATTTCACCTTAATTGATTGAAGTGCGTAATACCTTCTAACACCATACCTTTATCAAATTTTCTGGAATCCGAGTGAACGGATTCCTTAGAATTTTCCGGCGATAATACAGGTTTCCGAACTGTCATTTCCATAGGCTCCGATATGACTTTAGAGGGCTTGTCAAAAATAGCATGCTCAGCTCTCTTTAGCACTTCAGTTGTGACCATTCGTTCTGGGGTTTGTTGGGGTGGATCTGCAGTGGTAGGAATGTTGTGCTCGATAGTTGCTATCTTTGATGGCTCTCCGCCCATAATGTAGTCCTCGTACTCGTCCCACTTGGAGGCAGGAAGATGAAGCTCTTCCGGTGGTGCAACTGAAATCGCATTTGGATCTAGATAAAAAAGTTGCAAACATTTATACCTAACTTAATTGTTTAAGCGTTGGGAGATATCCACTTGGAATATGCGAAGGTGTTCTACGTTTTTACCTGAACTCTTGGGATCAGGTACTTCGTGAAGACTGGTGTAAGAAGCAGTCGTTAGGCTATCACGGCGTTGCACAACCGACTCCGCTACTGGCACAGTCTTTTGTATAGAAACATTTGCGTCGTCCTTCATCATCAGCACGTTTGATTCTGTTTCATGAACACGGTCAGGTGATTTAACAGTCGAGTCGCAAGGAGCAGTCTGTTTGATAATAGTTTCAGCTAAACTATCCCCGCCAATCAAGCTCGGAAGCTTATCGTCCTCTCCTGGAGGTGTTTTATTAGGCTTTTCTACAATGTTTTCTTCAGTCTCGGCATCGTCATCACTGGATTTGTCGCCATCTCCTCCGCCTTTGTCATCTTTTGACTTTTTAATCCGTTTGCCCTTCTTTTCATCCCTACTCTTCTTTTTGTGCTTTTTCTTTTCCTTCTTGTGCTTCTTGCCTACAGGAGATTTCTTCCTTCTGTGCTCTCTATCATCCTCCTTATCTTTCTCTGACGCGTCTTCCACTGATTTCTTCCTGTCAGTGGTAATTGGGGCGGTTTCCTCAGCGGCGGGTCGTCGAGACTTTTCCGACTGCACAGGCTCCCTCGGTGGTTCGTGGGTACCAATTGTACTAATTGGATATATGTTGGTTTGGATGGGTTGTATATTCATATCCATAAGGGATGGTACAGTTGAAATAACGTTTTCAGTTCCAGGCGGAACAATACTTGGCTCGTAGTCATACCGTTTGGCATCCACGTGTGGCTTGTCTCTGTACAATGGTGGTAGCTCGTGTGACATTCCATGCCCGCCGACGTGACCGTGGTATGGACGAACAGGTTGCCGTTGTTGGTCATACTTGTGAGAACCTTGCATGTCCATTTTTGGATGTCCTCCTGAGTTGTCATACTTGCTTGAGGTTTCGTATTTCCTATCATAATCCCTTGATTCGTAAGGTTTATTTTGAAACCTTGGTGGTCTATCATCGTACCTAAAAGTCAACAACACCCAAACGCATTAAAATACTACAGAGCTAACCGTTGAGTTATAGCCTTGAGTAAAATGATTTTACCTATCTCTATTCTCCCTGTCTCTGTTTTCTCTTCCCCGGCCTTCAAAGTATTCATCCTTTTCCTTCCGAGAGAATCGGGCAGGTGGCGGAGAAGGTGAGAAGGGTGGTGCTCTGCGAGGAGATCGACGCATTTTTCCTGGAGGAGTGGGACTCAAACTGCGATTTCTTGAACGTGACCTGTATCAAAAATATCATCAAGCATGTCTAAACCATAATACTTTATTATTTATTCACCTAACTCGCTAAACGACCAGCAAACCTTGATTTTCCTCCTCGTCGCAGAGGGGGAGGACTTCTTGAGACAGACCGCGAGTATGACCTACGACGCTTTGGAGCCGGAAGAGGTCGTTTACGTTTTGGCGAAGGAGACCTAGAAAATGATCGTGAGCGTGAACGTTTTGGAGGATATGGAGATGTTCTTCTTGGAGATGGTGAAAATGACCTGGATTTAGAACGCTTTCTTGGACCCGAAGCGGCAAGTTTTTTGCGTCTGTCTTTCTCCCGCATGATGCGTTCAAACTCTTTTAACGGATCGTCAATGGTTCTATCATAATGCATAAAATTAGCTGGTTAATCTTAGCTTATCAATTCGAATTCATAAAATCTTTCACAAAATGCAATTAAATGCATCCTACCCTAATCTGGACTCATCCTCTCGCGGAGGTGACCGTCCAAGTGGAGGACCGTAAGGTCGTCTGCTTCTTTCCTCGGTGTCCGTAATCATCGTGGTGATCCATGTGGTGGCGTGGTGGAGGTCCGCCATGATGCATCGGTGGAGGTCCACGGTTCATCGGCGGTGGTAGTCTACTGCTAAAAAACCACATATTTAGTTTAATGTTCGTGCCATATTTGTCATCATCACATTATTAGTGAATTCGACGTATGTACTTGAAATTATTGGAGTAAGGTGGCATATTTTGATTTGGACCGTGTGGAGGTATGGGTCCCGGACCTGGAGGACCTGCATTAAAGCACCAAAATAAATTCGTCAACAATAAATACAAAATTCATAAAAGTATTCATGCTGATGAAAAAAGTTGCTCACCAAATCCTGGATGGGGTGGCATTCCAGGAGGCCCACCGGGCTGAGGTGGACCAGGTACTACTCCATGTGGTGGAGGTCCAGGAAATCCCGGAGGAGGATGCATGGGATTGAATGAAGGTGGAGGTATGTTAGGATTAGGGGGCAGTGGTAAAAGCGTTTGTTGCTGAGGTTGTGGAGGAGGTCCTCGCCCAGGGGGTGGTCCACTTTCCCTCTTCATGTCATGAGTATTTCCACTTGGTCCTCCATTTGATCCAACTGGAGGCAAATGGGCACTATCCTCTCCGGGTGGTAAAATGTCAAATCCGGGTGGAGGAGGCTCTACAGTATTACTGCTAGTTGGAGGTTTTCTTGACATGTGATGATGATGGGGAGGTGGTCCACCACCTCCACGTCCCATACCTGGACCACCAATAAAAGGTCTTCCAAGAGACTGGATCGCTTGCTGCTCCTTAGGAGGTTCTACTGTAGGCTCAATTCTTTTTGGTGAGGCAAATGGAGATGGAATTGAGCCGTCATTGAAATCATACAAATCTACAAAACAAATATTATTTGTTAAAGCAATTTTCGGTCTTAAAATTTTCTGACTCCGGTCGTTATTAGATGACTATTTCGTGTAGTACCTTTTGTTGATTCTGGATCCGTCTGAGAAACAGCCTCAGCTTCTTCAGAGTCAACCTTCTTTGGAGAGTGGGGAAAGAGGTCGTCCGGTAATTCATCCAGAGATACTTTCCGTCGTTCTTCACCTGACGATTGCTCTTTAGGTGGCGATTTTGCCGGTCGTTCTGCGACTTTCTCAGGCTTTGTATAACCTGTATCACTTTTAAAGGCATTGACAGTGCCCCTGAGAAACCTGTTAGGAATCAGTGTAGTTGGCGATATATCCTTTTCATGGCATCCCGGACACTCGTGGTCGGATTCAAGCAAATAACTTCGGATACCTATAAAACAAGCGTAATGTAATAGCTGAAATAGAATTCTGGCTCAAATTGAATAAAGTTGAATGAAATAGTAAAACAATCAGTTAACAAACTTACAGTCGTCACAATACGAATTTGCACAGCATGGAACTAACAATGCATCAGTCAAAAGATCGTTGCACAATGGGCATACTAAATCATCCGGAATCTTTGGTTTTACCGGCTGTTCGGAAGTTTGCTGACCCTTATTTTTCTCCAAATATGCAGCACTATTAAAAACAATATTACATATTATCAAATTGCTGTTTATTGCGTATCAAATTATTTTTAAAAAATGAATGTGAACCACTCACTGGTCAACTGCAGGGACGGCATACCGCCCTTCAGGAGTCATTAAGGCCCCAGGAAAATCCGGACTATCAACCACTACCATAAAACTTCTGGGAATTCCAGTGCTTTTCTTGACATCCTGAGTTACAACCTGAAACAAACAAAAATGTTCAAAAACTCTCCCACTTGTATCACGAGTTTTAAAATTTCAACGTTCTAAGTTATTGGATTTTAAAAACTGACTGGAGCATTTGGACAGTTTTTAATCCAGTGGCCTCCTTGGTTGCATTTGTTACATCTGTAACTGTCAGGCACTCGACCAAACTGATTGGCACCACGAATCCGAACGTAGTGTGATGGATCATAATCCGCCGTAGATTGATTCATCATAGCTTTAATTTTCTCTTCTTCGGTGAGGTCCATGGAAGACAAATCAGAACCCTAGATAAACAAATACAGATGTACACGTACAGCTCTTACGACCATTGTTTTTAGCCAATCCTTTAGGATTTCAGGGTTTGACAAGTACACATGTATTTACAAATTCTGCTTACTTTAGCTACTTCTGCACCGGACTGCTGATGAAATCCACCCTTGTGGTGCATACCTCTGCCGCCCCCAGGGGCATTTTCTTTCGCTGAGGGTGGTGGAGTCGGACTTCTTTTTATCAGTGACGGGCACCCGTGCAACGATGACAGACGTGTTTTTGGGAATAAGTGCATTTTCATCGCTGTAAACTATAAAAACAGAGGAATGTTACATACACAGTGAAGATATTGTACTTTGACTAATTAGTCGCTAAAAAACTAGTAAGGAAATGAAATAAGTTCAGGATACTTTCCAACGGCCTGTTACTGAGCACGCACAAAAATAACAACATTTACAAATAGCAATGTACTCAATTTAGGCTTCCATTATATGGGAAACGGAAATTTTATATCGTATACTAGTAACAAGTTTACTTACACTCATGTCAATGGCGAAACCATTGCGCATTCGCTTATTCACTATTCACCACTTCCCAGCCTTCCCTGTCAAGTGGATATGGGTGTATTTGTCCGTTCCGTTGAGCCTGAAATTAAAATCACACAAACACACTCACTACATCAAACTTTGACTGTAAATATTCTAGACACTTTGCTATGAATTAAAGTTTAATGTATCACAATATAACTTTCAAAACTTTTCTAAAAATCAACCCCCACATCACAACCTGACAAACCATTAAGATCAAAGATAAAAGTAAGACCGAACACTAAAAAATCGATAATCTACTCGATTATTCATAAGAATCTGATGAAATTCTACCTATATGTAAATACTAACATTCTAAATTTGCTGTGCCGTATCGGCGAACGTCCTTCACATGTATCAAATACGTCCCACAAACATAACCTTCAATTCATCGAACACTATGAAACGATATCAATACATAACCGCATAACTGCCAACCGCGTTTATATAACGAAACCATTAAACACAATAAATGCGGAAAGTAATGGTCTCTTCGTTTGTGTAACTGTTTTTCTTCCAATACATAATAGAGAAGTCACAAAATGAAAAGAAGGAAAGAGTGAAAATCTCCGATTTACAACAAAACAAACACGAGTCTTCCCGAAACTCCGGAACATCTATCCGCTATCTTAATGTTGTCCTGTATTGCACACCTCCACTCCAAAAAAACCCTCCGACCAAAATATTTATACTCCATAAATACCTCTAACATCCATTTCCGAACACGAAGGATGATTACGCTTAACCACAAATCACAACTTAAATGGATAATTACACAAAAAACAAACAATAAATAGACAAATTTTCAACCCCCTTTCTTCCCACGTCGGAGGGTAAACTTCACCATAAAAACATGACGAAACACTTAAAAATTGAGCACAAAATGATTTCACGAACCTGAGAATAATTGATGAACACACATCTGTCTGGGTCAACACAAAACCGAGGAGAAAGCAGTGAAAAACCAAATTTATAACAATTTTTCCGGCTTCTTCCCCTCTGAAGAGTTTTTTTTGTTGTATTGATGCAGCTTTCTACTCTTGTTTGCTTTCGAGTGCCATTCCACATTCATACATTACGCATTTTCATGAGAGAGAAGCAAAATGAATGAGTGTGTGCGGTCAACCAACAACAACAGAGCTACTGTGCTAGGGTATGCGACGCATAGAAATCACAGTGCCCCGCACTGACTCAGGTTGCCCCGTACTCAATGACTCGATCATATGCATCCCTCCCGAGCGTCCTTTGTTTCGCTGATTTCTATTGCACTGTTTAATGATGACATTAAAAGTTTAATGTGAACTAAATTATTAAATATGAATGTCTGCTAATTAGGGATTAAGTTGTAGGACAATAAAGGGTGTGTAAAGATGTAATTCATGGTTTTTTCTGCGATTATGATTGATTTTTATTTGTTAATTTTCTAATTTTCTTTTCTCTTATACAGGTATAAACGTTTCGATCGAATTATTTCTTTGAGGATTCTAACATAATTTTATTAACGGCTGATGATACATAACTATATGTATATACGTTAATCCTGAATACCAGGCAAACATTGATGAAACATCAAATGAAATACTATAATGTTCCATACACGACGGTGATTTGATTACATTTACACGATTGTGTGTAATAAAAACTCGTTCCCAGGTTTCATCGCAAACCAAAAAACGAGAGAAACTTGCTTAAAATGTTTAGGTCGTAGGTGTCCTCAATTTCATCGCTAATCCCGATACAACAACCCTCGCCCCTTATAATCAGTACTGTTCGTTCGGTATATCATACAGTTTTACTTACAAATAGATATTATTCTAAAATGAAATACGAAAATCTTGCAAAGTTCAACCGTCTACACACGCTATAACTACTCGAAGCCATCTCTCTAGATCGTTACAACGTTTAATGTGACTGCGTCGTCTTGCTCAGTATTCGGCTACTCCTCATCACGTAGGCCAGAACTAATCAACTTTGCACACATGAGCACCCAAAAGGACACAAAGGTAAAATGACACAAAGCTTTTCAAATTAAACATCTTGTAAAGGAAATAATAACCCGATGCATTGCATGGCTTGGATTTACAAAAGAAATTGGTTATGGCCACGCAAAAAAAAGGGATTTGCACTTTGATCGACTCAACGCAAGGAATTGTGTTAAACTGCAACCCTGACTCTATTGTATTCACAACATTATAATAACCCCGTTGACTGTGGGACATCTTTCTCGTAAACAGTGCATTTGATTAAACCTTCGGGTCCGGGATTAAACGACGATAAAATATATAACATAAAAATAGTAACAGTGAAAAATACGCAAACTGAAAACAATTTTAACACAACAAAATGAAAATGCAGAAAGTAGTAGTTTGAACAGATAATTTGTCTGATACGCTACCAGATCAACTCATATCAGTGCCGTGATCTGGAGGTAAGGGTGCGAAGCTAACATCACCACCTCCCACGGCAGCAGCTGTTGGCACCTGAGCATTTGTCAATGGACAATTGTTAGGTGGAGTCATTAGCTGAACGACTGGGTAGTTGACACGATTGTTATCACAGGACAACGATTGGAGACGTTCCGTTAAGCCGACTGTCATGTCTGGTCCTACTGTTACAATTACCCAAATCTCATCTCCAAACAGGAAGCCTTCGGCTGTACTCATCTGCCAAATAGATATAAATATATATATCACATATATATAATTCCGTTAATTAGAAGTTGTAATGCAAATCATTTTTCTGTTCTCCAATGTGCATGGAGTAAGATGGTTGCAATGAAAATCTTTGAGAGGCATAACAAGAGTGTGTTGGTGGCAACGACGCTATGTTGCTGTATAGAATATATAACTCACCTGCCAACAAATTTGGTAATTTCCAGGATTGTCAGGAGACATCAACTCAACAAACACTTCTTTGAATTCTCCAGGCTAAAAAGAGCAGACACGTCATCATATAAACTTTGTCATACACACACGTTATCGATAAGAAAATAGACACCCGGTCGGTGTACCCAAAAGAAAGAGTAATTCATAGGAATACACACTCACCTGAAGTGAATTAGTAAAAATTTTCTCTTGGGCCGACATACTACGATTTCCACTAATTATCCTCAAATGGCATCCCGCAGGCCAGGGCAAATTTCCAGTATTTCGTATCTTCCATTGCTTAATAAATTTAGTTCGAGGTGGGATGATTGTATCTTCCGTAAGACTCATATCTTGAATTATCGACATGGAATACGCATTGGTTGTAACATCCGACCTAATAGATGACTGAAAATTTGAGTCGTAGGCTTGCACAGGCTGGTTTTGATTCTGAGAGGAAGTCTTGGATTTACTACAATCCCAGTTATTTTCTACTTCCCAACTAGCTTGACTGGCTGCTCCGTTTGCTTGAAGGGCAGGGTAGGCAGGGTTTGATGATTGAGTACTTGGAGGTGGTGAGTCTTCAGTTAAGTCAAAATACGCCCCAATGGCAAGCTGCAGATTCCTAAAGTCATATTACAATATGTGTTCATAATCAGTTCAATAATTTAAAAAACCGTTTGTGAAATATGCTATATTTAATTATAAATTAGAGAACTAACCAGTTATTCATATCCAGAAAGAAATGTGCCGCGGATGTGTTCAACTGGGGCCCTATCAGTTTCTGCAGTTGTGCGACTAACACCTCTTTGTCAGTTGTTCCCAAACAACTAAACTGCTGCACCAGTCCTACCTCCATGTCATCCTCCATCTCCATATTGGTACGAGGAGATGAACAGTGACGTACACCTCTCACCGACGCGATGCACCAACTGAACGTCTTGAACCTTTGAAAACCCAAATCAAAGTTAGTGAATTTGACTTGGCTCGGTAACAAAATTCCGTGAAAACACAAAACCTAGTGAGTAATAGTTATTGATTTCTCGTGAATTCTTTCGATGCTGGATGTAATGATAAAAATTGTGATTGTTTTTATCTTTTTATATTGAAAAAAGGAATAGTCAATAATATTGACTTCCAGCCCTAGTGCGAGGTATGTCGTACTGGACACATATCTCATATCAATCTCATTAACTGCTTTCCCTTCAATAAAACAATGACAAAACTAAAACCTCAACCTCCGTATTCTTTCCAATTCAATCTACAACGAACTCCAAGCGTCATTAAATTACAAGAATAAGAACAATACAAATTGGAGAGAATTCCAAGAATCAACAATCAGTTCCAACTTGAAGTTAGCACCTTCCAGCAGCACAGGCGTTCAAATTATATTGATTCAACTTCAATTGTCAATTAGATGGTGCTTCAATTCAACGAGTCATTTGAGCCAAACAGTTCCTCGAATGAAACAGGCCAACCTGACTTTCAACTCAACACATTCCAGTACAATCCGCCCAAATAATTGTCACTATTTCAAATTAAATCAGAAATAACAAAATTAATCTTCCCAATCTTTACCTCCCTCTTCTACGCGCTTCTTGTCAATCTCCCAACAACTTCCCACAGCTCATTCACTCCACGGAAATTCGAACTTCACTAAAAATCACCCTTCTCATCCCCAATTTCCGTCCTAAAAACAACCCCTAATCCCTTACTAATCTCCTTTCACAATTTCCACCCGTTGTTAAACACCAACGCATTATTCCACACTCACAAACCAATCCCTCATCATTCTCTTTCTCTACAAAAAAACGAGGGTACAAAAAAATGATGATCCCCAGAAATGACTTTTAAAAAACGTTAAAAAGACTAAAAAACACAAAAAGGAGCCTTTTCCTCAACTTTTGTCTATATCATTATTGTTGTTGGGTGATCGTCGTGTGTGTTTTGTGCAAAGATCTCCGAAATGAGCATAAACTGATAATATGACGTGTTTTCACAACCATCAATACAACACATATTAGAAGAACGTATTTTTTTCTCATAGAAATTCTGCATTGGGACTTGGTCACGTTATAAAAAAACTGTAATAATCATCATCCACTCCTTCAACTCAGCTGCTGTAAAACATTTTTTTTTCGCTTAGACTCCTCTCATCGTGTGAACATAAGGAGATATATGCTCTCAAAAACTGCGTTACATGTGTGACTTACTCAGATGCACACTGTATACGCAGCAGAATTGTGAAGTTTTTTGCAGTTTACTACGTAGCTACACATATCACAAAGGAGTTCACATTTTATAATATGTATCTCTTATGTGAAATGTGCATGTATGAGATGTGCAACGTTTGTATGTATTAGAGTTGTATAGGTACGTTTTTAGGTATGATTTCTACTAGATGATTTCTTGGCGATGATGGGATGCTGAAAAGGTTTCATGTATTATTGTTATGAGGATGATACTTTTAAGTACATTGCACATCGTATATAAGCTTGCTTTTACGGTATGAAGTAAGTGACACACAAACATTGTTGTTGTATAGGGATCACTAGGAATAATACGAAGATTACAGATTATCTCTGGCTTTCTTAAGTTTTGCTGAGACCATTTCAGAATGTGGGATAAAGGTGGAGGCAGTATGTGCAGCAAATTAGAGATGTTTGCTTTCGCTAAGATTGTGTGATGCATATAGAAGTGCATTGGACTTTAACTGTAACCGGCACCTTGTCTGCAAACAAAGGTTGGTATACGCGCAAATGTGCAGAACTAACTGGCACTTGGTTTGTAAACGTAGGATATATAGCGTTTTGTATGAATGCGCACACAATCCTCAACAACATGATTATCGTTATGCTTCCTTCCTTTTTCGTTACAGTGTCGCGAGCAGACTTTTGAAAACGGTCGTGTTTGTCAAAGAATGGAGCTGTATTGCAAAGTATTTCAATTAGAAGTGTAAAAATCAATTCAGTTTGTAAAGACTGGTAGAGCAACGCTTTCTTAGAATACATGTACGATGTGCCGTAAATGTGTCGATGCATCAATAAAGCTTAACAAGCCCTTGGATAATAAGTGATAAGACGGTAGTTCTGTTCAGAATAATGTTTTTCCTGTGCGTATGTCTGAGCATTGCTGTAGCTAACAAAGACAGCATGCAAATCCAAAGTGTATAGGCAATTTTGTGTGGGATGATGCGGTATGATTTTGGATTCGCACTTTGCACGCACTCTTCTTGTCAATCATACTAAATATTATGCATCGGGCGAATGAGCTACTTGTGCATTTTAAAACCGTGTGCGTACACTAGATTATATAAAAACTCGACAAATTGTGTGAATTTACAGAATTGCATTTCAGTACGCAATCGGTACAAGTTGCGGAGTTTATAGCGACAAAATGAAAACCCATTTTCAAAGATGCAGCAAAGTAGCAATAGTAAGAAGCTTTTCATTGTACTATGTGCATATCCGTAAATTAGTTCTGAAGATTATATAGCTTTTGTCTCTTCATGAATTGTAAGCATCGTTAAAATATTTTGG